>CATIWF010014397.1:0-10331 GCA_949630135.1 Balakata baccata | reverse complement strand
GGATTACCCTCTCTAAGTCTTTATGTTTGAAGACAAATAGACTAGCATGGATGAGATTCCATAAGCCTAGGCTATTGGATTCATCATGTGCTATGCTATGTACTAGGCCCAATGGATATCATGCTATGAGCATCATGAGTGGATATCAATATGATCCCGTCAAGGGTTTATGAGTGACTGTCAAGAACATCCTTAAATACTTGAGAAGAATTGGGGATGTATTCTTGGTTTAAGGAGATAGTAAGCTTAAGGTAAGCAGGTTATGGATGCCAACATCCAATTTGACAAGGATAACTTAAATCCTAGTCATGCTATTTATTTGCATTAAATGGTTATGCAGTCGATTGGAAGAGTTCCAAACAGGTGATGGCTACGGATTCCACAACTAAAAGTACATTACAGCTTCCAAGACATCTTAAGAAGCATTTTGGATAAGGGAATTCATCACAAAGTCAAAAGTGATTCCTAGTATTTTAAATTCAATATGATTGAAATAACAATAGAGCCATTACATGTGCAAAGGAATCGTGGTCTCATCAAAAGGTCCAAACATGTACTCAATCTTATCAATTCATTTGAGAAATCAATGGTTGATGTAATGTAATGAGAGAAAGAGTTCCCACTGATAAGAAAATATCTGATCAAGTCACTAGACCAAAACCCCAAAAGTAATATGATAATCATATGCTCGCATGTGGTGTAATATACAATGGCGATTGGTTTTAGTGCAAGTCGGAGATTATTAGAGATGTGCCCAAAAGGCAATCGCTTCAAGCACTTAGCGTACACATTCATAAAGGCATTCTTTCATTATATTAGTATTCATTTATATATGAATTGATATATATCTTAAACTAATTAATGAAAGTCCATGATATGAAACATAGCATGAAGGAAATCATGACGGGATCATGATAATGAGATTCCTATCATGTGTAATTATGTTAGTATCTAAATTATCCCTAGTCATAGGATCAACAAGATGGGACATTGTTAATCCGGATAGACTAGCATATGTTATACTCCTTGATTAGATCAAGCAGTAGATCTCATAAGCTATGAGCATGAGATGTTCAACATTGACATATGGATGCTTGCTAAGAGTAGTCAAGTACATTGGATGACCTGCTATGAGACAATCATATGGATTATCTATTCAAATGTCAATGATAGTCTCATCATAGCAATGGTGCATGTATCCTTAGACTTGAGCTACTCAAAGATATCTTGGATACTGATTATGTGCTTTGACTCCATTCCTTGTTGCCTCATAGAGGTCGCTTATAGGGTGTGATTGGGTACAGTTTGACGTATTCGAAGGTAATTGGATAGCCAATAGAGGATTCACCTCTCCTAATAGAGGGAGAGCATACCCACGGCCTCTTGTCAGGATCATTACTTGGGAATCTCTGGCCGGAGTGGGAATGTCCTAAAGATGGTCTTCAGTGACATGTTGAATAGAGTAATGAGTCCCAAGGACAGATCTAACATCAATTGGGCTAGGTGTGATGTAGTTAGTCTAGCAGGAGCTGACATATAGTCCATGCTCTGAACTGAGTTGGGTATAGAATGGTGAAAGGAAAAATTGGACATATTATTATCTATGGTAAGGTTTGTAGTCAAACCACTGACTTTCCGGTCAATTAAGGGTCATGATGTGTTACTAGATACCGCTCATGACTTGTTTAAATTATTTGATAATTTAAGTGGCCACCATAACCTGGAACGTAATGGGTCACATGCTTTGCAGATGTAAAGAATGAGTAAAATGGCTTTGGATGGGATCCAAAATATGAGAGAATTATTTTGAGTCGGTTTGCGATAAGATCGCGGAAAAAAATCGTTCGGGGAGGTTAATGGGCCCGTTGGCCTGGCAGGCCTAGGCGGGCTGCTGTACGCGCTAGCGCACAACTGCCCGCATATGTCATTAAGATGGCCTAAATGGCCATTAAAGCATATTCACTATTCATAACCTCCCATTTTCTCCTCTCTTTAATTTGGATCTATTTTTCTGATTTTCTTTTGGATCTAAAAAACCTTAAAAGACAAAAAATAGATAAGGAAAAAAATTTTGGAGAAGAAAAATTTTTGGAGACAATAAGAAAATTAAAATTTAATTTTCTTATTGTCTCATATGAACATACACCATTGCTAGCACTTTGAGGTATATTCAAGCCATCTCCCTAATGGTTTCATCCTCTCATCTTCGCGTGGATATTGTTAGAGACAATCCAATATTGGATTGTTATGGTTTGCTACAACATAACAAGGTGAGAAGTTGAAAAAAAATTAAGAAATTATCAAGGTATAAATTCTGAATTTTCATTGGTTAAATTAGTTTTAATTAGCACATGTATAATCCTTTGATTCGGGTTTTGAAAATTTTTATTTTCCGCTGCGTAATATGTATGTGATACATACTCAAAACCCATCAAGATGAGTATAACCCACATTTAACAAATTATAGGATACAACAAGCCTATTAGGGAACTAATGAAGTTGAAACTAAAATAAGAGATGAGAAAAGTGAAAGTTGGCCAAACAACATGGAGATGAGTTAAAATTATAAGAATGTCTAGATATATATAAGAGAAGATGTTCTATATGGGATACAAAAGTGACAACAAAAAAGTGACATGTCATGAGATTTCGAGATATGGATGATGACCCTTAGAGATAAATGAAGGATGAGGTGAACCTAAATGCTTGAGAGTATACAAAGTGAAAAAAAAAAAAGAAATTATGTGGTTGCCAAGGGTAACCTTATTAATCAAGTTTTAAAGAGTTATTGCATTGGTTGTATCTCCATGTTTGGAAGGTAGAGATTTGACCTTTTCCCACCATTTTACCCAATAATATAGAGATTGAGTGTTAACTTCGTACATAATTAGAATCATTCAAAAGTTAATAAAAAAGATTAGGACTCGAACAACAACATATATTGAAGAATAAAAAAATAGGTCATATAAGGATTTTAATAGTGATGATGTGATAAAGGAGGACAATATAGTGATAAATATATGAATATTAAGGAGAATGATTAAGGATGCCTTGAATGGAAAGAAGGACGAGTTAAGCCCAAGGTTCATGGACCAACAATATATATAGACTCACTTTACCATTAGAGTTGAGCAAGTTATATGGTGTTTTTCGCGTCTCTAAGTTAAGATGATATAGGTCGAGTCCTTCTCACATTATACTAGTCAAGAGTATGGAAATTGGATTTCACACTTGAGATAGAATCAAAGTGATCAATTAACACAAGTGAATCCTATTAGTTAGAAACTCATAAAAGAGTCACATACAAATTAGATTACATGAAAAATGAGAAAATGATGAAAATCCAGTATTTCCCCATTATTCATTGACAACATGTTAAGCATGTTTCGGGGACCAAACATTTTAAGAGGGAGAGAATTGTAATGCCCACAAGTTGGGCATAGCATTAACCAAGTGTGCATGACATGAAAAGAGTATATGAGTTTGATTCAAAATTATACAAATGAGTTATAAGAGAAATCGATAGTAAATTGATGATGTAGCAAAGGTATTTCAAGGTTTACATGAGGTATATAAGGGGTATATAGTTGGATTAGATCTTGTGTAACACCTTATACCTGTGGCTACCACTTATACTTGTATCATGTTATCATGTATTGCATAGAATAAGACAGAGTCCTGTTTATAATGAGGGATAATTTTTTTTTGAATCATATAATATTATCTCTGTGCAATATTTAATAATTTTCCATAGTATTACAGCCTGACTGTAAACATAATATATTACATATGCAAATATACAGCCAAAAACATATATGTCGTATTTCTATACATATGTGAAATGCAAGGAGAGAGATTGGTGAGGCCCAGTCGGTGACATATGATCCATGTCTTCTATATGGTATGCACCTCCAAAATGAGTTAATTACTCTTCTTTGCCTGAAAAATGATGCAATTTGATGAGTTGCAACTCAATGAGAATAATTATCAAAAGCTTTCTAAAGTACCAAGCATATAAATAATATTAATTCATGTAAACATTTCATTTACTTATGCTTATGTCATTTTCTTATTGTTGTGACCAGGCTAAATAGAGACTGTTCCGGGTTTCCATGTGAACATTTGCATTTGCTAGCTAGCTTGATCATTTGTAACATTTGCACATTTGTTAGGACATAGGCCTTTTCTTTTGCTTTAGAACATTTATTTGGGCTATAAGCCTCTTCTTTTACTTTTCAATGCTATTTAGATAGTCACAATGCCTTTTAAGTCCATATGTATATGCATTTGCAACAATCATTATACATTTCAGTCAACTTTTGCCTTATACAAAGAAAACCTATACATGTAATCCAAATATGTACTTTACATTTAATACCGTCTCATTGGCCATATCACAACAATCACGTAATTCAAATAAAGCAAATCAAGTCACATTACACGTAGCACGTAATAATCACACGTACCAAAGAAATCATTTGATAATTAAACTCACCTTTTTCTTTTGATATTGAGCCTCTAACTTATTGTCTTTTGCTTCCTTAGTGGTCTCTAATATGATGTGAGCCTATTTGAATGTATACTTGGTTAATTGGTAGCTAAATCAACTTAGTGAAACTTAAACAAATTAAAATATGCATAATATGGATCACTAACTAGGGTTTGGTATAATGGCAGTGTGACCTTCATGTGTTTAGTAGCTTATAACTTTTTCTATGCTAGTCCAATTTGTATGATTCTTGTTTCTAATTAAAGTAACATGTAGTGCTACAACATATCTAATTTTCATAACAATTGGACCCTTGTGGAATATTTTATGCAATTTACAAACATGTTCTGTTATATATTTTTGACCTTAGGCAGTTTTGGGACACCAATTTTGTTTCTTCATATCTTACAACGTGCAAGTCATATTTGTATGAACCTTTGTATGAACATAGATATGGCAAAATGAAACATTTTTCATGTTGATAACTTCCATCCATTCTACCTCTAAGGTCCTCATATGGTAGGGTAATTGTGACTTGTCAGAAACAGGGCTGGCATCCAGACTAGTCTAACTTGTGAAGGCTATAACTCACAACATACATAACATATTGAGGTGACATTTGTGCCAAAATTTAGCTAAGACATGTACCTATAACTTTTATGTTTTGACCATTCCCAGAGTATGTCTATAAGGAGCTCCAAATTGGCAAACAACTGACTGGATCTGCCAAGGGCACTAAGCAGGTAGTTAAAATATGGAACATGCATGACTCTCTTACCTATAACTCAACATCCGCCCATAATCTAGTCCTGCAATTTTTTATACAAGTAGATAACACATATATCTACAACTTTTTTGTTTTCCTTCAAATATCAACTCTATCATATAGAAACATAATCAAAACAGAAAGTGATTCAGCTAGGTTCCTCAATGGAACTAGTCACAATCATATGCTAATATTTTTTTCACAGACACAACATCTTGCAAAACCATTTATATAGCCATATATCTAAGGCATATACCTACAAGTTTCATGCCGAGAGCCTCTCCAGATTCTGTCTCTAACATAGAGAAAGTGAGACCCTAACTTGCTAGCACAGAAGCAGAATTCGAGAACTTTGATACTTAATATTTAGCAACTTTCTTACCATAAGCCATGACCCATCATCACCAAACCATATTTAACAAGAAAGGTAACTCACCTGTGACCAGTTTGTGGTTGGAGCAGAAGATGAATTGAAGAAAAATGGGAAGAAGAAATGAAGGTAGAGGAGAAGCAATTAGTGGACAAACAAAGACAGCTTTATAGGTTTAGCCGACTAAGTATTTTGTCCCATATTCCTTTTTTTTTTACTTCTCTGATTTGTTAATATTTAATTAAATAATAAATAAATTATTAAATAAATTATTATTATTATTATTATTATTATTATTATTATTATTGTTATTGTTATCATTATTTCTACATATTTACATGTACTTAGTGTCAAAATACTATATAGTTAAATTGTCTAGTTTAATTAATTTCACTATGTCAAATTTCATTTATTTCAAATTTAATCATTTTATTTAATTTCATTTTCAATATCTTGTGTCCTTATTTAATTTATAGCTAGATATGTACGACTTGCTCCTACTGTGATAAACCGACTCGTGGCAAGTTTACCTCATGAATACGTTCACGCCAAAATCCATATGTATGCATGTGTTTCATGTGAATGAGATTTATAAAATGAACATGTTCAAATGAAATGCATATGATAATGCATGTATGGATGGTCGAAGATGTTACAATTCTCCCCTCCTTTTAAAAATTTCGTCCTCAAAATTTGATGCTTGGAAACAAATGTGGGTACTGCTTTTTCATATTCTCTTCTATTTCCCATGTTGCCTCTTCCCATGAATGGTTCCTCCATAATACTTTGACTAAGGGTATTTCTTTGTTTCTCAGCTGTTTTGTCTTGTATCTGATGACTTCTACTGGTTCTTTTATATAACTCATGTCATTTGCGATCTCGATGGCTTGATCTTTAAGTATATGTGTTGGGTCTGATATATATCTTCTAAGCATACTGACCTGAAATACATTATGAATCTAGGCAATCTCTAGTGGTAAAGCTAGCCTGTAAGCATACTGACCTGAAATACATTATGAATCTAGGCAATCTCTAGTGGTAAAGCTAGCCTGTATGCCAAATGTCCAACCTTTTCAGGAATTTCATAAGGCCCTATATACCTTAGACTCAGTTTGCCTTTCTTGCCAAATCAGATTACTCCTTTCCATGGTGACACTCGAAGAAATACCTTTTCGTCTACCTCATAATCCATTTCCCTTCTGTGTTGATCAACATAGATCTTTTATCTGTCTTGTGCTACCTTGAGTTTGCTTTTGACTATCTTGATCTTGTCTACTGTATCCTGTACCATTTATGGTCCTTCAATTTCTCATGCACCTTCTTCATCCCAAATAATTGGGCTTCTACACTTTCTACCATACAATGCTTCATATGGTGCCATCTGGATACTGCTGTGGTATTGGTTGTTATATGCAAATTCTATTAGTGCCACATATTCATCCTAAGATCCTTTGAACTCTGTAAAACATGCTCTGAGTATATCCTCTAAAGTCTGTATAGTTCTCTCGGATTGACCATCAGTCTGTGGATGAAATGCAGTGCTGAAATTCAATTTTGTTCCCAATGTATTTTGCAAACTCATCAAAAAACGTGAAGTAAATCGTGGATCTCTATCAGATACCATGGATAATGGAATGCCATGTAATCTGACTATTTCTTTGACATATAACTTTGCTAAATTTTCAAGTGTACACCCCCATCTGATGGGTAGAAAATGTGCTAACTTGGTTAATCTGTCAATAATTACCCATATAGCATCATTCTTCCGTGGAGTTCTCGGCAATCCATAAATAAAGTCCATTGTTATTTTCTCCCATTTCCATTCTAGCACTGCTAATGGATGTAGTTTACCTACTGGAGCTTGATGTTCCACTTTAATTTGTTGACATGTTAGGCATTTAGAAACATATTCTGCTATGTCTTTCTTCATCCTTGACCACCAATAATGAGGTCTTAAACTATGATACATCTTCGTCATCCCTGGGTGCATTGCATATGGTGCATTATGTGCCTCTTCCATTATTTCTTAGCATAGGTTTTCAATGTCTGGAACACATATGTGTGACTTTAACATCAATGTATCATTCTACAAATGGAAGTCTTTGCTTTTTCCCTGCTTTGCCATTTCAATTTTCTCATGCAATTAAGGATCTCTGCCTTGTGCTTCTTTGATTCTGCCTATTAGTATAGGTCTAACTTGAAGGGTTGCAATCAGTGATCCACTATCATGCATTTTCAATTCAACATTCACAGATCGAAGCTAAATCAAATATGGAAGAGAAATTGCTTGCAAGTGAGCCATACTGTTGCTAGATTTCCTGCTTAATGCATCTGCCACAACATTTGCCTTTCCTGGATGGTATTCAATTGTGTAGTCATAATCTTTTAATAGTTCTAACTATCACCTCTGTCTCATGTTTAATTCTTTTTGTGTCAGCAGATATCTCAAACTCTTATGATCTGTGAAGATTTGGAAGGTCTCACCATACAAATGATGTCTCTAAATTTTCAATGCAAATACAACTGCAGCCAATTCTAAATCATGCACTAGATATGACATTTCATGTTGTCTCAATTGTCTGGATGCATAAGCTATCACCTTACCATGCTGCATTAATACATATCCTAAGCCTTGGTGTGAAGCATCACTGTATACTGTAAACCCTCCTGTGTCTGTAGGAATAGCTAACATTGGTGCAAAAGTTAGCCTATGTTTTAATTCTTCAAAACTACTTTGACACTCTGAAGTCCACTTGAATGGCACATTCTTTCTTAGTAATTTAGTCAAAGGGTTAGCAATCAATGAAAATCCATCAACAAATCTACGATAATACCTGGCTAAACCCAGAAAACTATGTACCTTTGCAACATTCTTAGGAGCTTCCCAATTTACTATGACCTTTATTTTCTTTGGATCTACCTCTATACCTCTACCTGATACCACATGTCAAGGAATACCACATGATCTAACTATAATTCACATTTACTCAGTTTAGCATATAACTATTTCTCCCTCAATGTTTGCATCATAATCCTTAAATGTTGTTCATGTTTCTCTTTATCTTTTGAATACACCAGTATGTCATCAATAAATACTATGACAAATTTATCCAGATATGGTTGAAAGACTTTATTCATTAGTGCCATAAATGTAGCTGGAGCATTAGTCAACCCAAACGGCATGACTAAGAATTCATAGTGTCCATACCTGGTTTGAAAAGCAGTCTTTGGAACATCTACCCCTGCTACCCCTAGCTGATAATAGCCTGACTTCAAGTCAATTTTGGAAAATACTTGGGCTCCCTGTAACTGGTCAAACAAATCATCTATTCTGGGCAACGAGTATTTGTTCTTAACTGTCATTTTATTCAGTTGTCTGTAGTCAATGCACAATCTCATGGTACCATCTTTCTTTTTAACAAAAAGCACTGGTGCTCTCCATGGTGAAACACTAGGTCTAATGTACCCCTTGTCCAGTAATTCCTACAATTGGTTCTTTAATTCTTTCAACTCAACTAGAGCCATTCTATAGGGTGGTATTGATATTGGTGCTGCCCTTGGTACTAAATCAATAATGAATTCTATCTCTCTAGCAGGTGGTAATCCAGGTAGATCATTTGGAAATTCATTCACTATTGGTATATTTTCAAGTGAACCATTGGTAGTTCTAGTGTCAATCACGTGTTAAATATGCCTCACATCCACCCTTGATCATTCTAAATGCCTTTACAGCAAATACTAAACATGTAGGTACAAGTTTTCTTTCACCCAAAAATACAACTCTCGACTGGTCTGGAGACTCTAAAATTACTTCCTTACTGAAACAATTCACTATTGCATGATGTTTAGTTAGCCAGTCCATTCCTAGTATCACATCAAATTCATATAGTGGCAATAAAATCAAATCAGCTTGCAATTTGGCTTGATCAATGCATATTAAACAGTCACGGCATACATTGTTCATAGCTACTATTATTCCTAGTGGAGTACTCACATTTATGCCAGTTCCCAAGGGTTCATGCTTTTGATGCAATTTAGATGCCATATGTGATGAAATAAATGAATGTGTGGAACCTGGGTCTATCAATGCATATGCTGGTACATCATAAATAAAAATACTACCAGTGACAATTTCAGGAGCATCAACCGCCTCCTGTCTAGTCATGGCAAAAACTCTGGCCTGTGTGGGAGGTCTGGAACTCTGACCCTCAGATCTGCTCACACCTCTACCTGTTGCACCAGTCCTGCCTCTGCCTCTACCTCTACCTGGTGCTACACTGGTACTACCTATTCTGGATGCCTCTACTGTGGCCTCTGATATCCCTCTGCCTCTGCCAGTCTCTGCCAATCTAGCTCTCTGTGGACAGTCAGCATCCTGCATTCCCCTGTATGCTGTCTCCCACAATGAATGCAAGTATGTCTTTGCTCCGTGTATTGACTCTATCCTCTGCCAGAATAAAATGAAGTCGTAGCACGACCTCTGGAGCCTGGATATGTACCCCTGTTACCAGACTGTGGAGGTAAGAATCTACCTCTCTTTCCCTGTCTCCTACTGGACTTTGTAGGAAATTCTCTTATTGGCTTTCTTGATTGTTGTTCTGCAGCTTCTTTCATTAATCTTTCAGCCCTAATTGCTGCAGCTCTGAGTCTGGTGTAGCTATCGAGATCAGTAGTGGTGATTCTATTCCTGATCTCATATCTGAGGC
>CATIWF010014390.1:0-20173 GCA_949630135.1 Balakata baccata | reverse complement strand
TTTTCTCTCTCTCTTCTCATACGCACAACACAAGCACAACATTCCTGATGGCTTCTTCTTCTCCATCAGTCCCCATTTTTTCCAGTATTTATTCTTTGTTCTTCTCTTTCTCTATTAATCAAATTTTCAGATTTATGCCATTAATTTTTGTACCTACTTTGTGATGGACGATGATGACGAGATCCAGTCACACTCATCGGGGAATTCTAGATTTCCATCACTATCTCTGCCTAATAGAAGAAATACGGTGACTACAACTGCTACACCGCCTTCTACTTAGCAACTAAGAAGCCTCCACCCATGTCCGATATATATCCCAGCCGTGTTCGAAGCTTTGACTTCATTTTCAATTAACGGCACGTCATGTGGCGTGTCTGCATATCTCTATGTCAGACACGCAGTTTTCTCCTCTTTCAGCCATATCCGTGCTTCCCTAGTCCAAAATCCCATTTCATATATGAAAGTTAATCATGCAGATGATGGTGCATAAAGTTCCGAAAAGGAAAATGCTAATGATACTTGACCACACTAATTATCTTCCCAAAATAAGATGCTTGTCCCATTGCCAACTTTAAAGAACAGATTACGATATATGAAATTAGCCACAACATCATTGGAGGTGTAAACGCAGGTAATACCTTTCCAAATAGTGGAGTGGTGGCTCTTAATCAAAACATAATCTAACCTCTTTACTGCGTATTTATGCTTAATAATATTTACCCAGAGCTCATCAGGTTTATTAATACCCAACTTCTAAAGCCACTTGAAAAGAATGCATTTATTATGTGATGTCACAAATATATAACTCACCATGAATTTTCGATTTTACATTCAAATCCCAATTAACATGGTGCATTTTAGTTGAGGAAGAACCATTGCTCCAAAAGAATGAACGACTATGTTTGTTGATGATATTTGCAAATGAAGCAGGTATATAAACGAAAGATTGACAGTAGAGGGAGAGAAGAGATGCAATCCTTGATGAGAGAAGCCTACCTGCTTGGGAAAGTATCTTCCCTTTCCAAAAAGCAAGTTTTTTTTTTTTTTTTTTTATCTTTGGGATAGTTAGCTAAAACTTCACCCTTATGTAAATAATTACATCATATATTAAATAAATTTGGTTGCAAGATTTCTTGATTTTTTATGCTTGCAATTATTATCAAGATCAAATCTTTTGTAGAATATGAATACCTTTATCTTGTTTGATTGCTCTTCTTCAAAGCTAGTGGTTTAACTAATGATAATGGTAGTGCATTGGAATTGAAAATAATGCAACTATTATATGATATATCAAGAACAGTATGCTTACTCTATTAGTCTAATTTTTTTGTCATATTGTATAAGCAGAAATTTTCAGCCATGAGGCAAATTTCTAGGCATGGTTGTTGACCAATGAATATCAAAAATCAAAATTGGACTGAACATGCTAGTTTTCTATATTTTTAATTTTCAAGCCATGATTGTTATCTAAACATGGATAAATTGACTCAAAAATTTAATTTCGTATGAAAAAAAGGTTTTTCATGGCAACCTCAAACACCCTTCATTGCATGTGCATCTTTGTGATATCACCTATTATTTGGTATTTTCCCCCTATATATTAGTCTGATTTGATTTATCAAAATTATTTACAACTCATGATTTTAGTTAATGATGTTGGAGGAGCTTTTCCTTCTATTGATCATTCTCCTTGGTTTGGTGTCACACTAGCAGATTTTGTGATGCCATTTTTCCTTTTTGGTATCAATATTTCTATTAGTATAGTATCCAAGGTAAGGAAATTTTGTAAGTATGATCGAACTTATGGTTGAATCATTATGAACACTATACACAATCGCGCCTCATATATAATGGTTAACTTAACAGTACTTTAACCATTTTTGTTTTCTTCCATTGCTTCTTAAAGCATGACGGTTAATTTTCCTCTTTCAGGCTCTTTCGACTGTTGATAATGAAATCAAATTTTAAAGTTGTTTGTTAAACCATCTATTCATTTTCATTGATTTTGATATATTATAAAACATAGTCAATAGATTCGGTAAAGTTATATATGAAAGTAGAGTCCTTAATGTCATAGTTTAGCCTATTTAGTAATGAGAAATTATTGTTTTAGAAAGTTCAATGACATGATGAAATTTGTGCTCGACTTAAGCTATTTTATATGCATGCGCTAGCTAATTGTGTGATCATGATATGTCTTACGATCCAGAAAATATCTAGAAATCAGTTGCTACATAGAAAATCATACTGTTATGACCTAGCTTAAGGATAGGCAAATGCTAATAAGCACTGGGCACTATGCTAGAAAATCAGAGGTGCAAGGATGGGCCAATACTAACAAGCACTAGGCACTAAGCTGGAAAACTAGAAGAGCAAGGCTTAGAGGAAGAAAGTACAAGACTATAATTGAAGGAAGCCATAAAGGAGGCCCACCTCAATGAAGAAAAGATATAGGTAGGGGTGTTTGTGAATTGGTTTGGTGCGAATTAGGCATAACATTTGATCCAATCCATAATTTGTGGATTTGAAAATTTTTCCATCCAATCTAATCCACTAATATATAAAAACCAATCCAACCCAATTACCACAATTTCATATTGGATTGAATCGGTTTATGATTTAATTTTGTATACTTTTTACTTTTATTTAATAATGATAATTGTTAAAGGAAATTGAGGATAAATTTATGCTATCAAATCTATCAAATATTGTAGTATAATTTCTAATATATGTTTCCTTCTTTGTAAATGATTATACTTAAATGTAGGCAATATATTAGGATTTTATTGTACTACCAATTGTATATATTTGTAATCTCTATTGATTGAGTAAAATACATAGAAGTTTAATTCTTCTCATGGTATCAAAGTGAAATTCTGGCATCTAAACAATAACAAATCCTAAACCAACTTTCATGGAGCATGATAAACCAAGAAGCACGGCTCCAAGTGCAAAATGGGATAATCCCAACAATCAAATTTGTCTCCATCACTCATATCAACCTGGTGCCATCGTTGTACCACAATTTTTCATCGAAGACAACTACAACACATGGAGTCAATCCATGATTATGGCTTTGATAGTCAAGAATAAAGTTGGATTCATAGATGGTTCAATTAATAAACCAAACAACGAGAGTTCCGATGAACACCAATTATGGAATCTTTGCAACAATTTGGTCAAGACTTGGTTACTTGGATCTATCTCAAAAGAAATCACTGGAAGGATCAATCATTGCAAGAATGCTACACAAATATGGTTTGAGCCGCTATAGAGATTTTCACATACAAATGAAGTTCAATTATTCAACATTGAAAATGAAATTCACAACTGTGTGCAAGGCTCAATGTGTATGGGATCTTATTTCACAAAATTGAAAAGGTTATGGGATTAATGTAATATGTTGTGTACTTTTCCTACATGTACTTGTGGATCTATCAAGGAGGTGGTGGCATTCCTAGGAAAAGAGAAAACCATGAAATTTCTCATGGGGCTTAATGAATCATATGCAAATGTTCAAAGTAACACCTTATTATTGGACCCATTACCCACAGTAAATAAGGCATATTCATTGGTTCTCCATCATGAGAAACGATTAGAGATGACTACTAGAAAGGTGCAATCAGACTAGAAGCTGCTGTATTTGCTATGAAGAACTCGAGTCATAGGTTTGAAGAAGAACAAAGATGTTCTAAATGCAACAGAATAAACCACAACACCAAAAATTGATGTGCACATCACAAATGCATTTTTTTCTGGATAGAAAGGACATATAGTAGAACAATGTCAAAAAAAAAAAAGAAGAAGGTAGCTAAAGCTAAGCATAATGTAACAATCTCTAAAGGGAATCAAGCTGCATCATCCAAAACTGAAAAGAAGGAGACAAACCTGCTATTCACAACAGAAGAATCCAAACAAATACTGGACATGTTGAAATTTTGCAAATCATGTTAGTAGTTGTTCAACTCATGATGAGCTTTTAGGTAAAATCTTTTCACACATTTTTAATGGAAAAAGCAGTGCTTGGATTTTAGATAGTAGATGCATAGATCATATGGTTTATGATAAGAACTTACTTGCACATTCAAGGTCTGTCAAGAATCGTACTGTAGAATTACCAAATGGTTCTGTAGCATAAGTGACCCACATTGGCAAAGTCATTATATCTCTTGATTTAATTCTTGACAATGTTTTATATATCCCTAACTTTCATTTGAATTTAATCTCTATTAGCAAGTCGATCTTTAATTCATCATCCATAGCAGTATTTCTAAACAAACTTTGTTTTATCTAGGACCTACGCTCGAAGAAGATGATGGGGACGAGAATTGAATAAGAAGACCTTTACTATCTCGATCAAACCAAGACAGGATGATGCAACCATTCCCAAACTTCAAATCCTTTTCTTTGGCACCAATATCTTGGGCATCCCCCAACCAAAATTGTTGCATTATTTCCTATTTCATATTCCAAAAATAAAGTTTGTACCACAGATAATTGCCTAATTTACCCATTGGCTAAACAAACAAGACTTCCTTTTTCTTCAAGTTCTATCACTACATATTCTTGTTTCAATTAGATTCATGTTGACATTTGGGGTTGTTATAAAGTTGTCTCCATTTCAGGTGCAAAATATTTTCTTACTATTGTTGATGAACATATGCATATATGGTTTTATCGTATGAAACACAAATCGAATACTAGAGATCTTTTTTGGTCAATTTCATAAACATTACAGAAAATCAATTCAATTCAATTCCAAGATTAAGATTATTTGTTGTAACAATGGCCTAGAATTCAAACTTGAGAATTTTGACGCACAAAAGGGGATAGTTCATCAAATAAGTTGCATGAATACACCACAACAAAATGGAGTTGTTGAGTGGAAATAGACGTTTGTTAAATATCCTAAGAGCTCTTCTAATTCAAGCTACCCTTCCCAATCAATTTGGGGTGATGCCAATCTTACTTCAACCTACCTCATAAACTGAACACTAACTCCCCTCCTTTAAGGAAAAACTCCATATGAAAAGTTGTTCAACGAAATTCCAAATTATTCCCATTTGAGAGTATTTGGTTGTTGGTGTTTTGTCTCCACTCATGCACTTAATCAGTCTAAATTTGACCCACAAGCATCACAATATATTTTCTTGGGTATCCTTATGGGAAAAAAGGTTATCGTGTTTTTTTGTCTTGATAAGAAAGGGGTAGTAATCTCCAGAGATGTTATTTTCTTAGCAATCCTTATGGGAAAAAGGGGTATCGTGTTTTTTATCTTGATAAGAAAAAGGAGTGGTCTCTATAGATGTTATTTTCTATGAAAATAATATCCTTTTCCATAATCATCAACAATCCATTGCACCACAAAATGAGTCAAGTGAATCAAGATTTCCATTTCTAAATCAAGCACTAAATCTTGATTTGGATTACTTGACTAAATCTGATTCTTTTTTAGTTTCAAATGAGCCTTCTCTTCCTGCCCAAACTAATAAGCCATAAAATCCTATAACATTGGTAGCTGAACCTTCTATTCCAAATCTTTCACCAATACAAATACTAGATACACCAACATCATGCTCAACAATTGAACCTTTCACAAATATACCAAATGCTCAAATACTCTGAAGTGGAGATCGTGCCACTAAAGATCCATGATATTTGCAAGATTTTCATATCGAGATAGCCCTTCTTTCAAGGACTGAACCAACATTATCCATAAGTTTGGTCAAGAAATCAAGTACTACTCATCCACTTTCCAAATTTTTATCTTATGATAAACTTTATCATGGTCATAAAACTTATGTTACTTAACTCACCCTTCTCAAAGAACCTTAGTTATTCATAGGTTATCTAAAGAGGGATGAAGCCATGCAACATGAGCTTACTACTTTACAAAAGAATAGGATTTAGAGTTTGGTGCCATTAACTATTCACAAGAAACCAATTGGCTACAAATTGGCGTATAAAATAAAATTAAAGGCTGATGGGACAATAGAGCGGTACAAAGAATGACTAGTAGCCAAAGGTTATAGTCAAATTAAAAGAGTTAATTATAGGAAACTTTTGCACTAGTGGCTAAGTTAGTAATTATTCGAGTTTTTCGTAGTATGGCAGCATTGCGTGGTTGGCATCTACACCAATTAGATGTTAAACAATGCATTTCAAAAAGGTGATCTTGATGAGGAAGTATACATGTCCTTGCCTCCTAGTTCAGAATGAAAAGGGGAGAATCATGTTTGTAAACTTCACAAGTCAATATACAGTTTAAAATAAACATCTAGATAATGGTTTACAAAGTTATCCATTGCACTCACAGCTACAAGATTTCATCAGTCTCTCTCTAATTATTCTTTATTTGTTCGATATAGGCAAGGTAGCTTCTTGGATTAGTTTATATATAGATGTAATATTGGCTGGGAATGATTTGCAGGATATAGAAAGCACTAAGCTTTTCTTGTCCAAGCGGTTTAAACTTAAAGACTTGGGAAAGCTCAAATATTTTCTTGGCATAGAGGTTACAAGGTCAAGAAATAGAATCAGCTTGTCGCAATAAAAATATCCTTTGGAGGTTCTACAGGATGCTGCATTCTTGGGTGCCAACCTTCTCGATTTCCTATAGACCAAAATATGTCACTTACATTATTATATGGAAAGCTTTTGCACGATGCTTCAACATATAGAAGATTAATTGGGAGGATAATCTACTTAATCATAATTAGACCAGATCTCACTCATGTCATTTTTGTGCTAAGTCAGTTTATGGATAAACCTCACCAACCACATTTGGAGGCAGCTCATATTAAGCAAACACCCTATATTTATACATTTGCTCATGATCATAGTTTAAATAGATTTATTTTATTGGAAAAATTAGGTTATGACAAAAAAATCTAGTTTATTAATTGTAAAATGTTTAATTACTTGAATTTATCAACAGAATCATTTGATTATTTTTGCTAATGATTCTAACCAAAATCCATTTTTTAGGTACAACAAGAATTTCTATTATCAAATGATATTAGCAGGGCATTTTGTTGCCATCTACGGGTTCTCTTCAATTGTAGGCATTTTGTGATGCTGATTGGGCTTGTTGTAAGGATACGAGAAGGTCAATTACATGTTATTGTATTTTACTTGCTCAAACACCAGTTTCTTGGAGAGCCAAGAAACAAACTACAGTTTCTCGTTCAAGCACAAAAGCAGAGTATCGCTCCATGGCCATAACATGTAGTGAAATTATATGGTTGAAAAATATTTTGAAGGATTTGAAACTAAGCCACACTCAGCCAGTGGCTTTATATCATGATAATCAGGCAGCTATACATATAGCATCCAATCTAGTCTTCCATGAGTGAACTAAGCACATAGAAATATATTGTCATTTGGTACGTGAGAAAATTCAAGAAGGAATGATTCAAACATCCCATATACATACTTTGAATCAACTGGCAAATTTATTTACCAAACTATTGAGTACCTCACAGTATGAAGTTTTACATAGCAAGTTGGTTGTCATTGACATATACTCCAACTTGAGGGGGAGTGTTAAAGGAAATTGAGGCTAAGTTTATGCTATCAAATTTGTCAAATCTTGCAGTATGATTTCTAGTTATTTGTTTCCTTTTTTTTTTTTGTAAATGATTATACTTAATCATAGGCAATAGATTAGGATTTTGCTATACTACCAATTGTATATATTTGTAATCTCTGTTGATTGAGTAAAATACATAGAAGTTTAATTCTTCTCAATAATAATGTCTCATAAACATCCATAATATCCCAAAAACTTTCACTACATAAAATACTTAATATCAAGTTATATTACAAAAAATACAATAAAAATTTTAAAATAAAATTATTTACAAAACTATTGTGGAATGATAGATAAATTTATAAACATATTAGAATATGAAACAAGATAAATTTATGCATGTGTAGGAAAATAGATATATTTACAAAACATATTATAATATGGAAGGCATTTGTCACAATCAAATCATTAAAAAAAATTAAAGAACAGTAAAAAATTACACAAGTCGCATAGTGAAATTAAAATAACAATTCAGCAAGTAACAAATTACAATTTATTCAAATAAGATTTGGTCGTGGTAAGAATTTATTTATTTATTTACTTGAAATTTTATATGAAGATAAAAACACCATATCAAGTTTATATATTGAATAGATTGAATATAAAATACCATTCAATTTCAGATGAATTTATATAATTAATATAAATATATAATGATGACTACAAGCAATAGGAATGTTAAGAATGAAAACAAAGTTTGACAAATTGCAAGCCATTAGCTGGTGGCCAATTGGAAGATTACTTATATGGTTTTGTTCAATATCCTTTCAAGCCATAATCTTTATATAGTTAAATTAAAGAAAGATTTAATTTACTACAAAACTTAAATTAAAACTTCTCGATATTTTTTTTGAGTTACTTTTAGATCAAATTAATTATTTACAATGAGACTAAACTTAGTATCGAGAAGTCATGCTAAATTGACCATAAATTAGATTACTTCATAATATATTGCACTTATCAATAGGGATTGGAATATTCAAATTCGTCAGTCATAAAGAGGGTAATCAGGTAGCCAATTTTCTTACTAACGAGTCCCTGAAGCGTCACCGTGGTATCTCTTTTCTGGTTGATTCCCCAAGTAGGGTGAGCCTTTTCGTTTGCAATCATCATGCTGGAATCTGTTGGCCTAGGTGAACTTGCTTATCTGTGATGAAATTGGTTTCTCTATTGGGGTATAACCCTTCCTTTGTATAAAAAAAAAATTATATATTGAATAGATTGAATATAAAACACCATTCAATTTTAGATGAATTTATATAATTATTATAAATATACAATGAGGATTGCATGCAATAGAAATGTTAAGAATGGAAACAAAGTTCGGCAAATTGCAAGCCATTAGCTGGCGGCCAATTGGAAGATTACTTCTAGGGTTTTGGTCACTATCCTTTCAAGCCATAACTTTATATAATTAAATTAAAAAAGACTTAATATACTATGAAACTTAAATTGAAACTTCTTGATGCTTCATATGAGTTAATTTTGGATCAAAATAGTTATTTACAATGAGGCTAAATGGATAAAATTAGTTACTTACAATGAGGCTAAATTCAGTTTCGAGAAAGCATGCTAAATTGACCATAAATTATATTACTTCATAATAGATTGCACTTAAATTAGTTTACCAAATCATATATTAATATATGATTTAGATTTATTACATAACAAAATTGGAATAAATGCTAGAAATATAATTGGTAATAAAAGAAATTAGTGTTAAAAAATGAATATATATATATATGGGTTGTGCAGATTACGGTTTGATTTGCAGATTTAAATATAAAAATTCAATTAAATCCATAAAATGTGGTTTGAAAAAAATACAAACTAATCCAATCACTATATTTTAAAACTATGGTTTGATTGTACATTGGATCTAGTTCATTCGGTTTGGATAGATTAGACGGTTTATTAACACCCATATAATAAACTTATGAAAAATTTCTAGCTGGCTACTCTAGCATCTGACTTGGATAAATGGTAGCTAATGATTCTTTTATTGATATAGATTACAAGTTGTAATAGGGATACACCGATGAATGAATATTTGAAATTACCTCTCTAATTTTCTCTTTCTCTCTCGTCTCTCTGTTTCTCTTCTTCCTTTTTTTATTTCTCTACTTCTTCTCCTTCTATTTATGCTTCTGATCCTTCCTCTCACTCCTCTTCTCTTTTATTCATCTGATTCTTTTCTTCTTATTCTAACTTCTTCTCTAATTCATTGGTTATGACCTCAGGTCATAACAAATGGTATAAAAGCCTAGTTGGGCCGACGCTAAATGCTAGAATCGCATGACCTCTTATACTAAAGAAGAGTCAATAATTTATTTTTAAATGTCCACACCAGTAGCAATAGTTTTCCAGTCTTTCGTATGTGAAATAATCCATATATGTTCTTGTTAGGAGAATAACAACAATAGGAGAAAATTGTTAATTCAATATTCAAAAACAAAAAAACAATAGAAATGGAAAACAATCTGAGGCCTGTATTCTATACAGTTTCCCTAAGATAAATTCGCCTCCTACACCGGTGTTTAGGATAACCGGCGTTTGTCTCCCAGGATATAACAAAGTTCAAGTAGTTGTTGAACACACAATACCTACTTACAGCGAACTATGAACTTGTCACACTCTCTATCACTTGAGAAGAAGAAGGAAAAGAAAGAAAGAAACTCTTCAACAAGAATCAAAGTAAACTCTCAAAAACTCTCCTAAAATTCAAGCCAAAACCACCTATTTATACTAGATGTAGGAGACATGGGATCAATTGAGACTAATTTCCTTTAAAGGCTGCCAATAATATCTTTGTAACTCTCAAATAATGGTGAAATTAATCTTTGAAACATTAGAAATTGAAATTCCAAAAGACAAAAAGCTCAAAAGACCATTCTGGAACACAATCCACACGGTCGTGTGGGTGGCCTGGCCGTGTGGATCCATACGGGAGAGTAGAATCTACATGACTATGTGGATCCACATGGGCATGGCAGACTCCTGCCCGTGTAGATCAACATGGGAGTGTTGCCAAATTTTCTAGAAATAAAAAAAATTTTATTAAAAATTGGGCTTGTTCAGGACCATGAGATTTTGGGCCGACATTCGTGTACGCAAGTCGCGCACCCACGCATTGGCCTATCCCGGACCATGGATTTGCATCCCCCTGCGCCTGAGTGTGCAAGAGAGAGCCTTCCATTCTACCTTTCTTACCCATGTAAGAATGCATCTTAATATATAAACACAAGTCCAATTTCAATTTTTAGTGATGTGGGACAAACTCCCACATTCACTTTTCACTTTTAATCTCCTTACCAAGGAGCCTACTTTGAGCTTCAATTTCTATTCACACATTCTCCATTTTGAGCATATGAATACATTAATTCATAGTTCTCATGTCAAGGAACACATATCTGAGTCTTTCTCCCAAAACCGAGTTGTGGGACCCACTCGAATTATTCTCTCAAAATGGCTCATAATCACAATTTTTTCCAAAATCCCCCACATGAATAAAATTGGGCAAAAAAGTAAGATGAACAAAGCCTTACTACGTGATAGAGTTTGACGATTGAAACCTGCACAGGATAGGTAGGTGTTACCCTTTGAACCTTCCCTTATAAAAGTATATTTAATTTACCCACTATCTAGTTGACATGATGTCATTAAACTGTTCAGTTTTTTCGAGTAAATATGATACACTCTACACAGGAATCTTTCTTAACAAAATTCAGTTCTCATTGTTATGTTCATTTTGGCCCTGAACATCTACCTAGTTCTGCGAGAGTTTTTGGAGAATTGAATTTTAATACCTTCTCCTTTGAAGTGGCCCCACTTCACTCTCATATAGGTGATACCTTACACAAATGTATCATTAAAAGCATAGCTTAACCTCATTTCCAATCTTCACTTGGTATATTCCCCGCAGTGATCTTTCCAGGTCTTTACAATTAGGTTATCCAATTGAACCTAGATCTTGGGATCTCCAATCAACTAGGTTGGGTTTTCCTTTGTAACAACTTATTATACTATTACGGGTTTAAGTCCCATTCCCCTTGATGATTTATCAACTTGCTCTCGATTTAACTCTTTGGTTAGCGGATCCGCAATGTTATCCTTTGATTTTACATAATCAACAGCGATAACTCCTGTTGAGAGCAGTTGCCTAATGGTATTGTGTCTACAACAAATATGTCTAGACTTACCATTATACATGTTACTCTGTGCCATTGCAATTGCAGATTGACTATCACAATGTATGCCTATTGGTGGCATGGGAATTTCCCATTTCGGAATATCTTCTAAGAAATGGCGTAGCCATTTAGCTACTTCAGCACATTTGTCTAATGTAATAAACTCATATTCCATCGTGGATCTGGCTATAACAATTTGTTTAGAAGATTTCTAAGCCACAGCTGCACCAGCTAGTGTAAATACATAACCACCAGTGGATTTTGAATCTTTTATATCAGAAATCCAATTAGCATCACTGTAACCTTCTAGTACAGCTAGATATCTGGTATAATGCAGTCCATAATTACGAGTATACCGTAAGTACCTAAGTACTCTAACAATTCCTTTCCACTGATCTAGCCCTGGATTACTCGTATATCGATTTAATTTACTCATTGCATAAGCAATATCTAGTATTGTACAATTCATTAAGTACATAAGACTGCCAATCACACGAGCATATTCTATTTGAGACATACTTTCTCCTCTATTCTTTGATAGATGGAGGCTCAAGTCCAATGGGGTTCTAGTAATATTGGTATCATCCTTATTGAATTTACCAAGTATTTTATCAACATAATGAATTTGACTTAAGGTCAGCCTATCTGATCTTCTAGTAATTTTAATTCCTAGAATCACATCTGCTAGTCCTATATCTTTCATATCAAACTTTGAATTTAGCATATCCTTGGTAGACTTGACCATATTGTCATTACTACCAACAATGAGTATGTCATCAACATATAAACATAAAATTTACATAACCATCGCTCGTGTTTTTGACATAAACACATTTATCACACTCATTGATTTTGAAGCCACTAGATAGCATAATACTATCAAATTTCTCATGCCATTGCTTAGGCAGTTGCTTTAAACCATATAGTGATTTAACCAATCTACATACTTTCTTTTCTTATCCTAGGATAATGAACCCTTCAGGTTGTATCATGTAGATCTTTTCATTTAAATCTCCATTCAAAAAAAGTTGTTTTTACATCCATTTGATGTATTTCAAGATTGTGCAATGGAGCAATCGCTATAATCATTCTTATAGAATTGATCCTGGTTACAGGGGAATAAGTATCAAAATAATCTAGGCCTTCTTTTTATCTATAACCTTTAATCACAAGCCTAGCTTTATACTTATCAATTGAACCATCTGCCTTCATTTTCCTTTTGAAAATCCACTTGGATCCTAATGGTTTACATTCTGGAGGTAAATCCACTAATTCCCAAGTATGATTCTGCAAAATGGAATCAACCTTACTCTTAATAGTCTCTTTACATAAAAGACCTTCTGAAGAGTTTATAGCCTCATTATAAGTTTGAGGTTCTGCCTCTAGTAAGTAGGTTAGAAAATTTGGTCCAAAAGTCTTTTCTATCCTTGCTCTTTTACTACGCCTGAGCTCCATCTCAATAGGCTCATCCTCTAAACAAAGCTCTTCATCATGAACTCGATCTTGACTATTTTCAATAATAGTCTCAAGAGGTCACTTGGATGAATTCGCCTCTTCCAAACTCTTGCAAGGAAATATATGTTCAAAGAACGATGCATTCCTCGATTCTATAATCATGTTCTTATGAACATCCAGAATTTCTGATTTATGCATAAGAAATCGATAAACACTACTGTTACGTGCATAAACAATGAAAATGCAATCAATTGATTTTGGCCCTATTTTCACTCTCTTTGGTATAGGAACTGCCACTTTAGCAAAACACCCCCACACTCGCAAGTATTTATAGGATGGTTTTCTCCTTTTTCATAATTCATAAGGAGTTTTGTCCTGCTTACTACAGGGCACCTTATTTAAAAGGTAACTAGCTGACAATATGGCTTCCCCCCACATGTTCTGTGGTAACCTATAACTTATCAGCATTGCATTCATCATTTCTTTCAAGGTACGATTTTTTCTTCAGCCACACCATTAGATTGTAGTGAATACGGTGCCATGGTTTCATGTATAATTCCATGTTGTGTACAAAATTCACCAAATGGTGTCACATATTCACCACTACAGTCACTTCTTCAAACCTTGATTTTTCTATTGGGTTGATTTTCAACCTCAATTTTATAGAGTTTAAATTTCTCTATAGCCTCATCTTTGCTCTTAAACAAATACACATAACAGTATTTCGTGCAATCATCCATAAATGTGATAAAATATTTGTTTCCACCTCTTGTTTGAACAAATTTTAAATCACATACATCACTGTGGATTAAACAAAGTGGTCCATTTTCTCTTTCAATATTTTGAAAAGATGATCTAGTTAGTTTTGCCTCAACACAAATTTCACATTTATGTTTCATATCAATGTGGAAATTATGTATGTGGTCCGAGTTAATTAACCTTCTCAAGTTATTATAATTAACATGTTATAGTCTACCATGCCATAAACTGGAAGACTCAAACAAATAAGCAGAAGAGGTACTTTCATTATTACATTTAATAACAATTACATTGAGCTTAAAAAGCCCATCAATAGCATACCCTCTTCCCATATACATTTCACCCTTGGCCAAAACAACTTTGTCTAATTCAAAAACCATTTTGAGCCCATGCTTGTTCAACAATGAACTTGACACCAAAATCTTGTGAATATCAAGCACATATAAAACATTGTTTAGAGTCAGCTTCTTACCAAAAGTCATCTTTAGCACCACTTGTCCTTTACCAAAAACTTTAGAAGTGGCAGAATTGCCCATAAACAATTTTTCCCCACTCTTCGGCTTGAAGGTAGAGAATATCTCAAGATCTCAGCATATGTGCCTTGTGGCACCGGTGTCAATCCACTATTCTTCTGGGTTAGACCCAACCATGTTTACTTCTGATATCACAGCAGCAAGATTAATATCATAAACCTCGTAAGTAATATTTTGCAAGAGATTTGCTTCATTGCTCATTTTTTTCTTTGGGAGCTTACAATCAGAAGTCTTGTGACCTATTTTGTCATAATTAAAGCATTTACCTAGGAATTTCTTTTTAGAAACTCCATCTTTGGGATCCGTTTTAGGCTCTTTGAATTTCTTTTTCTTTTTTATATTTTGTCTATATTCAACAATATTTATCTTAGCCTCAGAAGAATTCAATCCCCTCCTTTCTGAGTCTCTATTATCTTCTTCAATTCGAAGTCTAACAATTAGCTCCTTAATATTCATTTCATTTCGCTTATGTTTAAGGTAATTTTTGAAATCCTTATAGCTAGGGGGTAATTTTTCAATCATAGCAACCATTTGGAAGGTTTCACTCAAGTTCATTCATTCAGCATGAATATCATGAAGAATAACTTGAAGCTCTTGAACTTGACTTACCAGAGTCTTGGAATCCACCATTTTATAGTCTAGGAAACGTGCCACTATAAATTTCTTGGTGCCGGCATTCTCAGATTTATATTTTCGGTCCAATGATTCCCACAACTGTTTTGTAGTCTTGATTCCACTATACACATTGTATAATGAATCATGCAACCCATTCATGATATAATTCCTACACAAGAAGTCGGAATAACGCCAACTATCATAGGCCATCCTTGTTTGGACATCTTGTTCATCCTCTTTAAGAGTAGGAGCGTTCTCAACCAAGAATCGTGCAAGATTCATGATAGTTAGGTAAAAGAATATTTTCTGCTGTCACCTCTTGAAATTCAATCAATAGAATTTTTTTGGTTTCTCTCCATGGTTCACAAGTACCGTTACAAGCACAGTCGGAGAGACAACCTGAGCAATAGAAACTGATGGCTGGGATCCATCTTGAATATTGGTAGCAACTACCATGTTCCCCATTTCTATGAAACAACAAACAAATTATATTAATTCCAAGAATTAATAAATTTGAATAAAGAATTAACAAACGAAAAATTTGTCTTAAGATTGTTAGGAGAAATTGTTAATTCAATATTCATAAACAAGAGAAATGGAAAATAATATGAGGCCTATGTTCCACATAGTTTCCTTAAGACAAATTCGCCTCCTACCACTGATATTTAGGATAACTGGCGTTTTGTCTTACATGATACAACAGATTTAAAGTAGTTTTTGAACACACAACATTTATTTACAGCAAACTGAATATTAGTCATACTCTATATTACTTGAGAACAACAAGAAAAAGGGAAGAAAAAGACTTTGCTAATAAGAATCAAACTCAACTCTCAAAACTTCTTTCCAACACAAGCCAAAAGCTCATATTTATACTAGATGGAGGAGACATGAGATTAATTGTTATTAATCTCTTTTAAAGGCTGTCAATAATACATTTGTAACTCTCAAATAATGGTAAAATTAATCCTTGAAACACAATAAAATGAAATTCCAAAAGACAAGAAGCTCAAAAGACTAATATGGAACACAATCCACACGAGTGTGTGGATTCGCAATGTACACTCTGCAGCACAATGACATAGGCGTATGGATCCACACGGGTGTGTCAGTGACCTGGTCGTGATCCACACAGGAGTGTAGAATGGTGGATTCACACGGTAGATTCGCCATGTACACTCTGCAGCACAATGACATGAACGTGTGGATCCACACAGGAGTGTAGAATGGTGGATCCATATGGGCATGATAGACACGGGAGTGTTCAACTCTCAAAACTTTTTTCCAACACAAGCCAAAAGCTCCTATTTATACTAGATGGAGGAGACATGAGATTAATTGTGATTAATCTCTTTTAAAGGCTGCCAATAATGCCTTTGTAGCTCTCAAATAATGGTGAAATTAATCCTTAAAACACTAGAAAATGAAACTCCAAAGACAAGAAGCTCAAAAGACTAATCTGTAACACAATCAACATGGGCGTGTGGATTCGCCATGTACACTCTGCAGAACAATGACACGGGCGTGTGGATCCACACGGGCGTGTCAGTGGCTAAGTCGTGATCCACACAAGAGTGTAGAATGGTGGATCCACACGGGCGTGTTGTTTAAATTTCCAGAAATAAATAAAAAAAAATATGTAAAAATTGGGCTTAGTCTGGACCACGAGATTTTAGACTAACACTCGTGTACGTAGGTTGCGCACCCACGCATTGGCCTATCCCAGACCATGGATTTGCACCCCCTTGCGCCTGAGCGTGTTAGAGAGAGCCTTCCATGCTACTTTTTTACCCATGTAAGAATGTATCCTAATATATAAACACAAGTCTAACTTCACATATTAGTGATGTGGGACAAAACTCCTACTTTCACTTTTTCTCTTTATATCTCCTTAGCAATGAGCTTACTTTAAGTTTCAATTTCTATTCACACATTCTCCATTTTGAACATATGAATACATTAATTCATAGTTCTCATGTTAAGGAACACATATCCAGATCTTTCTCCCAAAACCGAATTGTAAGACCCATCCGAATTATCTTTTCAAAATGACTCATAATCACAATTTTTCCAAGAAAAAGTAGAAAGAGAGATTACTGTTGCCCTTTCTTTATTAGATATATAGATTGAAGGGATGTGCAAAAACCAAAACAAAATGCTTTTTGGTGTATTCGATTCAATTTATTCGGTTCGATTTTTTATTTAAATTTCCATTTATTCGGTTTGGTTCGGTTTTAAATTTTTAAAAATCGATTAAACAGAATAGACCGAACTTTTATTTATATATTATATATATATTTTTTCAATGATTTAATATAATTTATAATATTTTATTTTGATTTATGTTAGGATAAAGTCATGAACTATGAAATTTTATTTTAATTTATGTTAACTAATTTTAATTTAGAGTAATTAATAAAGTTATAATAATTTGTTTTAATTTATACTAATTTATAAAGTTGTGATAATTGATTTCAATTTACGATAATTTATAAAATTATGGTAATTAAATTTAATTGATAATAATTATAGCAGTTGATGAAGCAATAATTTTATCAATTTATTATAATTTATGTTATTTTATCTTAATTTATATTTATATTATTTAATTATTACTTTATATTATATTTGATAAAGTTATGATATTTGACGTAATTTTATTATAATTAATAAAGTCATGATATTTGTTCTAATCTATTATAATTAATAAAATATAATAATTATTATAATTTATATAAATTTAATTAGTTAATAAAATTGAAATATTTCGATTTGGTTTGATTCTAAATGTTAATTGGTTCAATTTGATTTTTATAAATTATCATCGGTTCGGTTCAATTTTTCTTAATTCAGTTCAGTTCAAAATCGAACTGATCCAACGCTCATCCCTAATAGATTGTTTTTTTTTTCTCTTTTTTTTTTTTCTTATTTGTACTTTTTTTAAAAATCTTCAACGTCCTTTCTTCTTTATCTCTAACGTTTTTTTCTCCATCTTTCTTACTTTCTTTCTTTCTCCTGCATCAAATATATAGGTTTTGTTTTTTCTCATTCTTCATTTGGTTCCAAAGAAGGTAAGTGATGGATCTCACACAAAAAAAAAAAAAAAATGATAAATGACAGTTTGTTTCATAGAAAATCTATATTTTCACACTTGTATGGTTAGTTTTTAAATGTTTTAATTTTTTAATATATTTTTTAATTATCTCAGTTATTAAAGTTAATTAGATTTTATGATATTATTAGTATTCAAATTTTTTAAATTGAAATTATATATATTCATTAGTATGTGGAATGTAAATATTTGATTACTTGGGGATTGGTATTTAACTTTTAATTTAGTTTATTTTTTTCAAATTTAATTCAATATTGACTTTAATATTGTATATAATATATTCTTAAGGTCATCTTTTGACTATGAAATTTATAAAATATATATTTTTGGTATATTTTATAAAGATTTGATATTAAACTCATAATCACCCACCTTTGTCATTACTATTTTATGATATGTGTATTAATTGAGCTAATTTCAATTATTTTTTAATGTTTGAAAGTTTTATACTGCTCACAAATGATAATTCATCATATAGTAATTTGTATTTTTTTTATATCAATTGTTTTTATATAATTTTTAATTTATTATCTATTAAATTAATCTGTTGTTAAGAGAAAATTCTAGATCCATCCTTGATATATACCGGTCAACAGTTAGACAAAATGGCAAATTAGGCAGATTACATGATAATTCGAAAACAGCGTGGATTTACACGACTCTTCAGTTGAATATTGCGTTAAGTTGCTCCTTTGATATTATGCGTGAGTGTTGCAGTTGATAGAGGTACATTTGAAGTGGATTCCTCCCGGCAAAAATTCCAATATTTCGTTTTCAAGCTCAATACTTGCACATAACTTTTGACGAAATCAAATGGATGGCAGGAAAAATCTGCCACCTAATTACCAAGAAAACTGTGCCACTCACCCATTGAAGTGACTGTTTACTTAGGATTACTAGGGAAAAAGAAAATTAGAATTTAATATGAAAATTTTGGTGGAAAATAGAAGGGTTAATTTCTTATATTTCATATATGATCAGTAAAAATTGCTTTTAATATAGTAAAATTATAATTTTTTTTCTAAAAAAATTATTAACTATATTTTCATTTTATTAAAATTACTTTCAGTCAGTTTTAAATAATACATTAAATGTCACGTCAAATTTTCTATAAAACGTTAGTTGTAAGATCAAATTTCAAAATTTTCAAAATACATCACTTCTTTAGTTGTCTATATTTGAAAAGTGACTCGAAAAAATTTTAGTGAAATAAAAATATAATTCAGTAATCCTTTTTAATAAAAATATTTTTTTATAATTTTATTACAATAAAAATAAAATTTATTAATTATAAATTAAATTAACCAATTTTTTTATTAGGAAAGTCCGATCTCACATAACAATTACGGGCTAGTACAATGCAGGTAAAGCTTATTGGTTATAATTTTATTATAAGAGTGGGAAGTAGAGCCAAACATCATGAGAACAAACAGAATCTCCAATTCTGAAGTGAATTTATTTAGGGACACGTGTGTTCTACAAATGGTCAATGCTTTACAACCCAACAGAAAGTATTAGTTAGGGTGGTTTTTGCGGTGCACAGCTAATTTATACCTATACCTTGTAACATGATATTATTAATTTTTAATTTAATTAATAGATAAAATTAAAAATTAATAATTTAATAGTTCTAAAATATTTGTAATAAATTATACTAAATATATTATAAAATTCCTCTTAATTAAGATCGGGTGTAAAATAAATTAATTAAGGATTTTGATTTTAGAATTAAGCTTTCGCTTAATAAAACGGTGACTACACAACAGAACAATCACATTTTATTTTGGCCCTTTCTTTCTCAATAGGAAATGATAGTCCGCAGTCTCACTCATTCACTCACTTGTTCACTTAGACAATAGCGTAAACACTTACATTTTATTCTTTTTCTAATATAATATTCATGATCAATCTACTAAATTAT
>CATIWF010014387.1:0-24112 GCA_949630135.1 Balakata baccata | reverse complement strand
AAATTACTAAATATGCAATGATGTGTAAATGTGTATTTGACTTTAACCTTTCTAACTGAAATAATTGAACATAGTGTCTGAATTGTTAGCATATGTGATGCTTAGCTGTCAAATGTTGCAAAGTGATAATATTATATGATCTAAAAAAAAATTTATTATCCCTCATTATAAACAGGACTATGTCCTATTCTATGCAATATACAATAACATGATATGAGTATAAGTGATATCCACAGGTATAAGGTGTTACAATACATGTCACTGCCATGTGGTACATGGTCGACACGTTGCTCTCTCTAGTAGGTCCACGTGGCAATGATATGGCATATTTGCTAACATGGAGGTCAATAGAGGTCAACCGGAGTGTGGCAGCGCGTGGGTAGTCTCTCTTCAATGCATGACGGTGCATACATGCTCCAGTGTCGATGCAATTTTTTTTAAATTACCTAAAATTCAATTTTCTATTTAATGGGCATTTTTTTAGAATTTTTAAAGCACAATTTGAATTTTTTTTGAATTAAAAAGTGTGAAAAATGTAGAATTTTTACATGAAAATTAATTAAATATATCCGATGGATATTAATGAGATATAAATATATATGTTGTGACATGATTAGTGATGGCAATATGATTTGCTCCTAATATGTGATGTGTATTTGTTTTATTGGTTTATTATGAATGTGAAAAATGCACATGTGATATTGTGGAAAATGTTAGATTGGTAGATTAATTGATCTCACATAATATAATGATTGATGCATGTTTAAATTAAATGATAATAATTGTATTATGTTAGTGGGAATTGATTAGACTGTGTAACAATACTTTTATTTCTACTGCATGTGTTAGATTATTATTGATTAATTTAAGATATTGTAACATGAAATAATTTTTGTAGTAAGAATCGTGCTAAATCTTTTTGTCATCATTGTTCTAAATAGTTAATATGGCTATAATGAAAAGCATAGTTGCTAAGTTGTACTAAAAAGATAAGCTGAATGATAATAATTATGATGTTTGACATCGCAAGATTTAGTATCTCTTGGAGGAGCAAGAAATGCTGGAAATTATCACACAACTAATGGCTGAGCCTGAGTATAGAAGTACTGCTCAATATAGGCGAGATATGGAGGCATATCAAGCCTATAAGAGCAAAGATAGAGTTGCTCGCATACTGATACTAAGCAGCATGCGAAATGACTTGATGCTACGTTTTGAGAAGCATCGCTCAATCCAAGTAGTTTGAGATGCTGTTAAGGTCCAATTTGGTGGAATCTCAAGCACTAAGTTGCGTCAGTTGACTCTAAAATTTGATGCCTATAAGAAAAATCATAATCACACAATGAGACAACACCTGATTGTCATGTCCAACATGCTAAGTGAATTGAAGGCTACTAGCCATGAGTTGATTGATGAGCAATAGGTCTAAGATGTTATACGCTCTCTTCTAAATGTCTGGGGACACATACGTGTCAACCTTATCTATAATGACAATGTCATAATGTTTGATGATGTTGCCCGACATATCGAGTTTGAGAAGGATCGTCTTCTCTTTGATAAGCCTGAAGGAAAGGCTTATATGATTGATTCTAAAGGAGTTTCGGACTCTAGTCAAAAGAAGGGTAAGGAAAATAGGCAAGGCAAGAGAGACAATAAAGCCAATTTTAGCGGAAACAAATGCAAACGCAGTAGATGTAGAGGCAAGAAAGGCAAAAAAAATAGATTGCTTTAATTGTGAAAAGTCTGGTAACTTTGCTCGTGATTACACTGAGCCAAAGGTATTGTATGACCAAATTTATCCCTTTAACTTATATGTTAGCAGTTATTTGATACTAGTTGAAACTGTTCTTGATTGGACAAATCACATAGCGAGGGACTGATATGCCTTTTGTGGAATTTTATTGGATTTCAAAGGGGATTCAAGCTGATGTTACAGGGAGACAGCACTCTTAATCTCTATGACGAGTTTTATGCTTTTGAAGTTCGACAAAATTTAATGATTGTTATTGTTTTTGCTGGGACTTGGTTTCAAAATTGTATTTGATAATAGTTGTGTATAATTACTTTTGGACGATGTTTATTATGGCTTAGATATTTGTTAATTGGTTTTATGGTGTTGGACACTTTTTTATGGATATGAATCAATCCGTATTTGTTGTTGGTAGTTTCTAATAATATTTTATTAAATGATGATGTTAAGTGGCATGCTAGTTTAGGACATATTGGGCAAGATCGCTTAGAAAGATTAGCACATACTAATTTTTTAGGTTCTGTTTGAGAACATCGATTTGCCTGTTTGTGAGCATTGTATAGTTGGAAAAACAATAAGATTACAATTTAGCAAATTAAAGAGAACCACATTTCCTTTGTAGCTTATTCATTATGACATTTGTGGACCAATAAATGAGAGAGCAAGATATGGCGATCACTATTTCATCATATTTATAGATGACTTCACCAGATATGGTCGTGTTTATTTAATTCTCCTATAAGTTTGAAGCATTGGACTGCCTCATACGCTATAATAGATTGATGGAGAATCAATTAAATGCAAAAATTAAAGCATTAAGGACCGATCGAAGACATGAATATCTATTCAACTAGTTTAGAATTTATTATGATGATAAAGGTATAACTAGATAGCTAACTATTTTTTTGACTCCTCAAAGAAATAGTGTAGTAGAAAAGAGGAATAAAATCTTATTGGACATAGTTAGTTCAATGATGGTGCAAGCTAATTTGTATATTTTTTGGAGGAAATATACTACTGACTACGGCCTACATACTTAACCGTGTGCCATTAAAAATAGTTCCTTCCACCCTATATGAGTTATGGTAAGACGAAAAGTCTGACTTAAGTAAAATGTGCCTATAGGGATGCGTTACTTATATCCATAACATTTCTTATGAATATGAAAAACATGATCCAAAGGGGAATAAATGTATCTTTATAAAAAAACTCAGAATTCTCCAAAGGATAAGTTTTTTTTTTTTGGAAAAATACAAATGGAAGGGTAACAAAAATTGAATCACAAGATGTCATTTTCTTAGAAGAGAACTTTCCTGAAAGAGGTGAGATAAATGGGGATTTTCGACTGTATGAAATGGAAGATTTCGAGTCTAGTGGGAGTGCAAGAATGGTTGCATTAGCTCTGACAAAGCAAGATGATATAGAATATCATGCTCCTCCTAAAGCAAGTGAGAGTAAAAATTGTCTGATTGTGTTCCTATAAAGCAATATCATGAGCAATCTCAACCTCGACGTAGTAACTGTAAAAGAATTTCCTATCGTTGATATTGAGATTGAGGGAAAACTTTTATGATTACTCCAGATAATTAAGAGCCCAAGATAGTACAATAGGCTCTTTCTAGTCCTAAAGCTCCTAAAGTTAAGGAATGAGTTAAAGCTATGAAAGAGGAAATAGATTTGATAAAATCTAACTGAGTCTGAGATTTAGTTGATCCATTGCCAGGTTGTAATACCATTTGGAATAAGTGGTTTCTTAAAAATTAAATGTAAGGCAAAAGGGACAGTTAAAAGATATAAAACTTGATTAGTAGCCAAGGGCTACACACCACAAGAGGGAATTGACTATGAAGATACATTATTCTTGTTGTCAAGTTTGTGTCTTTTCATCTTATTCTGGCTATTGTGGCATGGATAACCTTAGAATTATACCAAAGTGGACATTAAAACTATTTTTACGAAAATGGAGAACTAAATGAAGAGATATATATTAATCAACCTTTAAGCTTTGAGCTAAAAGGATAAGAGCGCAAAGTTTGAGGACTCAAAGATCCATTTATGGTTTTAAACAAGTGTTAAGATAATGGAACCTCAAATTTCATCAAGCCATGTTAAAGGATGGTTCATAATAATGGGGATGACTATTGCATGTATATTAAACGTTCAAACAGTTGTTTCATAATTCTGTCCTTATATGTCGATAACATATTAATAACTAGAAATAATAAGAAGTTAATAGATATAACCTAGAAATGGTTATCATCAAACTTCGAATTGAAAGACAAGGGTGAGGCTAGCTGTGCTTAGTGTTAAGATCCTTAGGGATCATTCGAAAAGACTTCTGAGTTTATCTTAGGAGACTTACATCAAGAAAATGTTAGAGCGTTACCATATGTATGATTGCAAGCCGGTGGATACCCCAAAGGAATCTGAGACTTAAATCTTGATACGTGTCCTAAGACATCTAATGAAAATGAACTAATGTCTAAAGTACAATTTTTCTTTAGCGCTGTTGGTAGTTTAATGTATGCAGTGTGTGCATGCATTCAGACACTTGCTACGCCTTTAGGGTAGTGAGTAAATTTCTATCTAATCCAAGTTTGAAACACTAGATGACAGTCTAAAGGATATTGAGATATCTAAGAAGAACTTCAGACTATGTTCTATGGTACCGAAGGAAGGATTTGCACTAAGTTAGTAATACAGATGCTAATTGGGAAATCGATCTTAATCAACGCAAATTGACTTCTGGATATGCATTCTTGCTAAATAATTATGTAATTTCATAAAGTAGCAAGAAGCAATCTTGTATAGCTTTATCAAGAGTGGAAGTTGAATATGTGGCGTGTTTCTCAGCTATACAAGAGAGTTTGGTAGAAAAGGTTTTTGTAGCACATAAAATTGTTTAAGTTAGCATCTGAACATGTGACAATTTATTGTGACAGTATGGCTATATTAACATGTATTAAGGATCTGAAATATCGTTAAAAGACTAAATATATCCAGATTAGATATTGCTGTGTTAGAGACTTGATCACATAGAAAGAAGTGGTCTTGAAATACCTTCATACGAGTGAAACGGTAGCAGATCCATTTACTAAACCAATAGCTAGGGGTGCATTTGTTAGACATGTGAGATCCCTAGGCTTATGTAGAATGTAGTCGACTTGCATATATTGATAGACCACTTGTATTTTACTTATAATGACGTGGAGAGCATTTCTCATGATTCGCTAGTTTTATAGTTATTTCTATTATATGAATATGTTGGAAATGAAAATTAGCACAATTTGATGAAGTATATTGATAGACTTAGATTGACTCTCTCACAAGAGTAATCGCCCCTAACGCTGTTGAGCGAGTAGAGATGATACTAAAGTTTGGATAAGACGCAGTGAGAGCGGATTTAGTCATGTTATTATATAAAAAGGCCGCCTTAATGAGGATCAAGATGAGATTCTTTATATATATATATATATATATATATATATATGAATAACTTCCACTCCATTCATGTGTCTATTTAGAGGAAGCTGAGTGTGAAACTTACTGTTTGACATTGTTGAATGTGCAGACAAAAATATCAGGTTTGATGCTTTAAGAGTGACAAGACTAAGACTTATATGATATTATCTATATTATGATTAAAAGCAAGACATACACTCATATATCTTTGATAAGCAAAGAGATGGTCCACCACAACATGCATTTCATACTGTATGTGCTAGACGACCTATTAGGAAGCGAAAAAATGAATCTATGCTTCTTCACTATGTGAGTCCTACAAAATCCTGAATATGGATTTCATTTTTTATTACCCTTTGTGACTTTTGACTATATTATGATGTGATGAATTAATGTTAGTTATATTAGGATGTATCCTGTAGTCATAAGATGATTCGACTTATTGGAATACTCCTAGAAAAGCGAGTTAATTGAGATCTGAATGGTATGAGGGCAAAAGAAAGAATATTTTTGCTTATACACTTATTGCTTGTATTCACCGATCAGGGTTATTTTGTTTGATATAACTTGAAATAACTTAGAGTACATAGTAATTATAAGAGTGATCTGAGTATAAATTCTTGAGGGATTAAATGATACTTGATCATGTGTATTAATAAAAATATTTGGAGTAAATGAGTTGATGTCTCCTATATTACCTATGGTTAGGTTTGTATTGGAGCTCCTACCATTTGTGTGCTTCAGGTCGCACGATCCGTTCGCCTGTATAAATGATTATCTATTTAAGTTTGAGTTGTTGGAATAATGTTTTGGTATGAGCCAAACTCACTATAGGCAAGTGGAAGATGTTGGGTTTTGTGGGAATAGGCTGCCCATATGGACTTGACCTAGCCCAAAGCGCACCTCCACTAATATATATTTATATAAGAAGGTTATTTAAGAATGAAATAACTGCTCCTCCAAATCCATAGAACGTAAGAAGAGAGAAAAATGTATTCTTCATCTCCCATTCAATCCAAGAGGATCAAAGAGCATTCGTACTGTGGATTCGAGTCTGATTCTAGTAACTGAACGTTCCTGAAGCATTGAAAACATTTCAGATTACATTTCAATAAGTAAATTTCCGCTATCAATCTCGTTTTACACGAAATAGTTGTTTGCCTAATATTTGCAGACATTTACAGTAACTTTTGCCACCGTCTGGCTTGTTTTGCCATTTGTTTCCTGTCCGAGCTTGCATTAGCATGTAAAACAAATGATGATGATGATTAAACAAGCATTAGAATGGGAGGGAAAATAATTAAAGCCTATTTACTTTCTAATCCAGTGCTTATTAAGGTAGCCTCTGATTGAATGTTGTATACGTCAGTGTTTCAGAAGCAATACCAATCATCATTAGACAGCACAGTTTCGCAGAGCCATCAGCAGGGGAAATTGGCACCTAATGGTAAGTATTATCAATTCTACCTCCTTTAGTATCCATTACAATAACTCTTTGGAAACTGATTTGGGTAACATATAAATAAAATTTGGCTAAATTATAAAAAAAATTTCAAAATTTTACACTTTATCATAGTTGTAGCCAATTCTTAAAAAATTTGAGTTTAATTATATATTTTTTAAATTTTGTAATAAATCTTGCATCGGGTAAACTGTACCTTACTCCGAACCTACGTAACAATGATATAGAAAAATATTAAAACTATAAAACAATGACTTGAAAAATATAATAGAACTGATGTAGAAAAAAATTGCCACATGAATATAAAAACTAAAACGGTACCTTTATAAAAGCCTGGTTTTTGTGAAATAGATTTATGAACATTTTTCTCAAAATCGTCACTTTCTCAAAATAGATCCTGTTACAACATGATTTATCTCTCTCTTAATCAAACCGTAATGTTTTAGTTTAGGTGAGAAATATTTTGATGTGCAAAACAGCGCCGTTTTTTTTATACTCATATGACAATTTTTTTCCACATCAGCTGTACTATATTTTCCACATAAATATTTTATATTTTTAATATTTTTTCATGTCATCGCCACATTGGCTTAGAATGAGGTACAGTCCATTCAAAACAAAATTTATTACAAAACTTAAAGTATATATAATTAAACTTAAATTTTTAAATAATTGCCTATAATTACAATAAAGAGCAAACTTTATAATTTTTTTTTTTTTGTAATTTAACCATAAAATTTTAAGGAAAATGTCAAACTAGACAATGGCAGTGAAAGACATCCATAGATGAAAAGTTCAACGAGCAGTGATCTAAAGAGTTTTCCTAGTGACCGGAACCTGCGTCGCGTAACCTCCGAGCAAGAAATGGGCAAATGAATTCCGCACAGAAATGTTGCATATCATTGAAAACCCTCTCCCTAGCTTCACTGAAGGAGAGGCACTTGGCATAACAATACTGCAGGATGTAATTAAAGTGCTGTTGTAAAAGTATTAATCCCAGAACCATAACTAATAGAGCCTATTCCACATTTGAGAGCAAATAGATGGAGAAATTATTGGGCAAACTATATCTACTATATTATCTATAAACTAATTAAAGCATTAAATGATATATATCTATTGCATTTACTTCAACTAACAAGAATAAAACAATTAAAGATCTCATTTAAAGCATTTGAAAAAATTGGGCTTGTTAAACTTATAAACCGAAACAAAATTTCTTCCTCTGAAATTGAATTATATTTAAATTCAATTTTTTTATGATATGACCTTTCATAATATTCTTCGCATAGAACTTGAGAATTTCAATCCGAATTAATTTTTAACATGTTCTCAATAACTTCAATATTTAAATGAAATTTTGCGACTAACAAAAGATTAAGGCTTACAGGTACTTCAAGATTTAATTTTGATAATATATGCTTAAAAAAAAGCTTGAAAACAAGGAAGTTCTAACAGAACCCCGAGTTGTTTATGTATGGTTCAGAAAAGAAAAAAATAAACCTTGTACTGAACTATGTCATCAACTCTTTCAATCTATAAGATTCTCAACCAGATCTGCTGCGTCCTGTTTCTTCTTCCACACTGATTCTAAATTCCACTTTAAGTCCCGTAACAATCTCAACCTGTACAGAAAGATGATTATAATTATATAAGTTGATGAGAATGCATTGATTACAATCTAAAGGACCAAAATTTGTTCAACTTCTCGGTTAAGAGAATTAATTGTTGCGAACAAAAGTTGTAAATACTTCGCTGCACATGCTCACGCAGAAAAATAATAAGAAAATAAAAGGAGAGAGAAATATCCTAATAATAAAACAGATCAAGTTTATAACAGTATAACGAGAATGGATCGACCTTTGATTTACATTATTCATAAACCAAACAAACTGGAATTTTAATGCAAACTTTCAAAGAAATCAAAGGCCAATAATTATATAGAAAGCTACAGTCAGTGGCAACTCCGTGTATGCTCAAAAATCACCATTAGAAGTATCAATCAGTAAATTTTCATTATTAATTACAAGTATGCTAATTAACTTCAAAACTCGACAAGCACTTCCTCAAATGTATTGAGCCGATAATATCAATTTAACTTGATAGATCTTGTACATCAGAAAGCAAAGATAGAAGTATAAAATTAAGCACAATTGAGATATGAATAAGAATCATATTCTATAAGAAGCTGGAAGCATAACCAGTCATCAAAATAAACTTGCTAGAATTTAAGGTTCATGGCATAATCATTCCCTAAATGGCTTAAAAATATTTTAAAAAGAATGTTTTAAGCAAAATATCATCCAATGATTTCACATACCAAAATGACAGACATGCATATGGGACCTAAAACACAACATGAATAGTAGTAATTTGGGGTGAGCAGAATCAAACCCAGCTGACAAGATAAGTTCAGGTTAGTAATGGGACTATATGTTCGGGTAGGAAATGAAAAAATTCCTTTGATTTTATGATCAAGAATCAAATTAGCAACCGATCCACAATTTTTCCAGTTCAACTCCGGTTGAATTTTAGGGAGTGTTTTATGTGTAATGCTGTTTGGGTCAGGTTGACAATTTTGCACGCTCAACGCTGATATATCACAAAAAAAGCATCGAAAATAATAAGAACCTGAACATATATTTGTAGCACAAGATGTGTCCCAGAATCATGTAAACTTGCCGATTAAAGATGGAGTTAACAAGAAAGAAAGGATGCTCAACCCATTAAAAATAAAAGAATTCTTGATATCAAACAAGTACTGACCACCATCCAATGAAAATGTACATATTATATTCAAATTAAGTTTTACACATTACTTTCTTCCAATTTCAATCAATTTTATAATATCACCACATCACTTTTATTCAATTCCATTAGATATCACATTCTAGGTGATCAAGAAGATAAAAGTGTGTTCATTACAGCATGGTTTGACTGGACAAACAACCCTTTGCAAAATTGGAAGACCATACGAGTTCTATTTCAAGAGAGAAACCAGGGTATCAAGTCACAAACAGGGCCTACAAATCATTACATATATCTTTCATAAGTTAATTCATGCAATCAACTGAATTTGACCGGCCTGACCGTAATTGCATCGCAAGCCCAATAAATAAAGTACAAGTTGAATTTAGCTTTTTCTAAAGAATAGGTTTCATATTTGCAAGATACTATGTCTATTACTTTTGCATTGATTAATCCAAAATTTGTAACTTCTACAAACATTAGATATTTGAAAAAAAAAAAACTTGTTCATGCAATAAGGATCAATTACACAACAGCATAAAATAAACTTGAACATATCAAGTTCAAATTCCATAAATGGAATGAGAGAAAGATATAGCACGGTTCATGACGAAAATTTAAACTAATATTATGATTTATTAGGAAGATTGCTGTAACAATATCTGCCTCCCTCAATTCAATTCCATAATCTCCAAATATGTTTACATAGGTAAGCACTGAACTACGATCCATACATGAACTGTAAGAACTCTTTTTTCTAATAGTTACTATTCATAATCACGAACATGATTCTATCAAGGTTATGGACATGCCAAAAAAAGTTACAATAAAACTAAGGTTTATAATGTAGCCTAGAATAGAACCACAGCAAAGTCTAGAATTGTTGTCTAGAAGGACGCTTATATGAAATTGGGATTATTAACCATTTTAAAAAAAATTCCAGAGAAATATAAATACATTGTACAAATATGTTCATCTTCAGAAACTAGTCAGAGGTTAAAGATTTTCACATTCAAAAAGCTTCTAAATCCACATTAAGATAACAATGCACATAAACAAAATATCAAGAGGAAAAGGAAACAAAAATCAGATATGAAGTTACCTAGCGGCCCCTCTCATAATCAACACGATTTCTACCAGAGCTTCCTTCATATCCATCTCGTGTTGAAGATCCAGCACTAGCTCTCATTGTTCCACCAGAACCGACTTTTTCCATGGCTTTCTTGCCGCCCCCCTTCACTGCTGTCAAGAACTGATCTAGACCAAATGGATCAGCTTCTTCTGCATCCTTTTCAAACTCAACTGGCCTGGCCCTTGGGCCTGTCTTCTCAGAAGTACCAGCAAATGCCTTGTCGGGTTTAAACCTATCCGTCTTCATAATCTTATCCAACTGCTCATCAGCACCTCCATGCATATCAGCATCAACATCTTTCCTAGGCTTATAGAGTGTTGAAAGTGTAGGCTGAGCTGTAAACAAGCCCTTGTCATACACATTATATTGGTCATCAGTCGCAAATCCAGAATCCATGCCTTTCTCTTGGTTGAACAACCTCTGGTCATACATAACCTCTCCTCCTCTGCCAGCTCCAGTAGAAGCCATACCAAGAGCAACCTTCTCACTGATGTCACGATCTCTATCTCTCGTGAGCTTGCTCTTCTTACCCATTGCAGCATCTTTTGCCTCCAACCTTCTTTCCCTCTCCCTCTCTCGACGTCGCTCCTCTCGAATTTTCTCACGTTGCAACCGCTCCTCCCTTTCCTCTCTTGTTTCTTTGGGGGCATCTTTATCCCTTTTACTCACATGTTCATAATCCCCCATCATATCACCATCATCCATTGTGCTCTTACCAGATGGAATTGGAACAGATACTGGAGGTGCTGCCCCAGTTCTTTCAGAACGTGCTTTTTGAGCTAATGCCCGAAGCTCCTGCTCTTTCCTTTCCTTCTCCTTCATCATCATCTCCTTTTGAACCTTTGATCTCATTGCAACAGCTTCTCTAGCTTTCTGCTCTGCAACATATAGAGCCTCAGAGAGTTTTGCAAAATTATCATTAATGTGAACATCCTGAAGACCTCTTCCATCAGCTGCCAGACGCTTGTCAAGAGGAATTGTATAACCTTTAGGGTTCTTCCAATTTGAGATACAAGGAGGAATTTTCCAATCCTGCTGATCTTTTACAGTCACAGGCCTAGGTGGGGAGTGCATGACTGGCACAGGGGGGGATCCAGATGCCCTTGGAACCCTCTTGTGCTTGAACTTAGGCGGCTCAAGTGGGTCCACTGGCATCTCCACCATTCTGATGATCCTTTCTTTTGCTCCTGAATTGAAAGCTGCTGATTGCAGTGATGGCTTGTACTTAATATATTTTGAATCAGAAGACTGTTTGGGCACATTCTTTGGCTGTGCAGCACTCAATCTCACATTCACAATCTTTTCAAGTGCAGCTTTAGTTTCCTGCATTGTCTCCTCAATCTCTTTCTGTAGCTCCTCATCCTCATCCTTATCACCCTCCTCATCATTCTTCAAAATCTTTGGAATGATATCTTTATGCTGTGAATAAACAATTTTCTTTGCATTTTCATTCTGTTTCACAATTGCATCATATGCCACATTGCCATGGGCATCAACAGTCAAGGCAAGGGTCTTTGACCCAGGTTTTGCAGATTTATCCCTACCCATACCAAGAGGATATTGCGCAATATGAATCTCAGGAAATGCGCCCCCATCCCCGAAATCCTCCACTCTCCGGGGAACAAAACCCTTACGATCCAAGTAAGGCGGCACAGGTTTGTTAATAGCAGCAGCATGCTCAGCCTCAGAAGAGCTAAATTGTTGTTTAAACCATGGGTCATTTGAATGGTCATAATAGATCGTAGTAGTTGACTTAACTGGAGGAAGGAGATCCCGAAGAGCCGCCATTAGTGATGGCCCTGAAGCAAACGAACCGCAAATTGAAGCCTGTGCTTGGAGTAGTTGCCGATCTGCCAAAAAAAAATAAATCCCAACCCTAAGCCCCAAAGACTCAATCAGTGCAGAGACAAAGAAAATTTAAGGAAACAAATAGAAAACAAGTTGCGCATACCCATACCAAAGACTAACCGAGAATGAAAAACTCACCGGAGACTAGCCGACGACCGGCGATGAACTTAATTATGAAGTACTGTTATTGATTAAAAAACACACAAACAAGAAAAAAAGAAGACAACTGTCGTTCTCGCTGATCTAAAGAACTCTAATCGACATCTTTGTTTTCACAGATGAAACGAAAGTACCTACTACTAATAATATGAAGAACGAAGAAACGAAATGGAAAATAATTCGAACGAGAGAATATATCACCGTTTCTTAAGCCATAGAGAGAGGTTAGCTACCAGTTAGAAGAGATGGAAAACCAAGATTAAATTGAAGGACAGGCATGTGCGGCTGGGATTTATTGAAATCCAAAGTCGGTTAGTACGCGTAATTATTATTAGTAAAACTATTATTTATTTATGCAATTTGATAACTATTACTTTTGAAATTTAAAAAGGAAAAAAGTATTTTTAAAAAATAGCATGTGGTTTTGTGATTAGTAATTTTTTTTTATTCTAAGATTTTTTTATAATGAATTAACAATATTTTAATTTTTTTAACCCTAACAATTTTAAATAATTGCGTTAACTTTTATTATTATTATTATTATTATATTGTATAATATAATATTTATACATGTTAAATTATTTATAAAAATAATTTTTAGTTTGCATCAATTTAATTAGATATTATAATGTATAATAATTTATCGTTTTAATAATAAATAAATTATTTTTAAAAGTTTAAATTATTATATATATTTATATAAAGAGGTGAGTGAAATTTAGTAAAAATTTGAGAATTGATAAAAAAATTATGAAAATGTCATTGAATATATATATGGTATCAGCCTTTATAACCTATTGGCCAATTTTTCTCTCTTATTCCTTACACCATTGTTATCTTTGTTCACCACCAAAACAAGTTTTGATGGATACGAAATTTGGACTACAAGTAGTTTTCAACTTTCTCAACATGTTAGTGACATCTGTTTTTTCAAAATTAGGCTGGAATTGTAGAAAATGGCAGCACAAAATTTTAGCATTCGGTTGCCCCTCTCGATTCTTCAACTTCCCAACGTCTTTTCATGATTATGACACTAGAGCCGTATGGAATTCTTATAGATCTATGAATTTTTGGCCACTTTCAAACCACAAGACTTGTACTTTTAGACTTTACACATCCTAAGGAAGCTATTGGTATCCTCCAGATGATATTTTCCAAAAAATTCATAATTATTCAATCCATCAAATTACTCAATAGAATTATGTTAATATTATTACACATATAATAATATATGCATGTATGCGACTTTGCTGGAGATGTGATTGGGTGAAACTATTATGTGTTGTTGGGATGAAAATTATAGCAAAACGTGCCACATGATGAGTTACACCAGGACTGTGTGTACACCTGTAATGATTATATGCTTATGGATGGGTTAATGAGATACACTAGTCGAGTTTGTCTCTCAGGGAATGGAATATGATATGATATGTATATGGATGCTAAGAGTGATAACTCTGGTTGAGTTTAGCTCTCAATGCACTGATACCATTTGGATAAGTGATCGATTGGAGAGAATGACCCTGGTCGACTTTTCTCTCAAGGTGCTAGTCCTTTGGAATTAAGAGAACCTGTTGGCTAGTAAAATTGAGGTTTAGAGTTCTGCTTGAGTTACTCTACCATTTGTTTGATGATTGACGCTATATGCTGTGTGACCTCCTTGCATGTATATATGATATTACTATAATATTGTGTGATTGTGTGCTATAGAGTTATATGATATTGATTCACTCAGTGGATGCTGACTCTCAATTTTTTTTCATGTAATAGATATACTCTTCAGATTTTTTTGGATTGCCCTGCATCTTCTTCACTCCCCCAAGGCTTTATGTAATATTTTTAAATTATTTCTCATATTGTATTAAATATTATAGATCTCCACAGTGCCTTATATAGGAATGTTAGATTATATGATATATGGACATATGTTAGGATGAGGATACTTTCCAATGATGATATTATGGATGTATTTTCAGTAGTATTTATATTTTATGATGAAGTTAGATATCCATAGTTATATGTTGGATTATGATATTGATGAGATGATGAGATAATAGGCTGATATTATATTAGTGCATGGTTGAGATATGAGGTATGTTCATGTTTATGCTTGCTACGGGTTTTAGTGGCCTTAAGACTACCCATTCCCTAACATCAGTCGTGGTCCTCAATTTGGGTTGTGACAAAGTTGGTATCAAAGCTATAAGTTTAGTTTTCCTATAGCCTAGGTTCTTAGCTTCTTGTACTGCAGAGTTATAATCGAGTTCATATTTGCATGTCATCTTTGACTTTAGTTTCAGCATATATTGATAGAGTCTATTATCTTTTTGATATCTGCATCTTTATGTTCAGTATGGTGAGGAATAGAGCGGCGGTAGTTGCAGCATCAGCTGATGAGGCATAAGATGATGTTTTTGCTCTTCACACAGCTACAACACTGTTATAGAACACCGAGAGGCGAGGTAGGCCTCGAGCTACTACTCGACAGATTCAGGATGAAGTTCATAAGATACCTAGTGCTAGAGGAGTATCGAATGTTGACTTTATTATAGGTATGGTTGGCATACAGGCTAGCATGTAAGGAGTCTAGAGAGCTATATAGCAGCTCTTAGTGCACCAATAATAGGCTACACAAGCTTCTCAGCCTAGAGCAGGTGGATTAAGATCTGTTATTAGGGATGATGTCCTGATATCTGAGTACACTAAACTCAGACCTGTTGATTTTAATGGTATTAAGAGAGATTCCCTAGATTTTCTTGATGAGGTTGAGAAGAGGGCCTATGATTTGAGATGTTTAGATAGACGATCTATTGAAATGGTTGGATTTTCCATGACTGGTATTGCATCATAATGGTACAGGGATTATGTACACCCTTTCCTAGATGATTTGACTTGGAGATAGTTTAGTACTAGTTTTGAGGATTATTTTATCCCATTTAGTCTCATAGAGGAATATAGGGTGAGATTTGAGACTCTTGTGAAGGGTGATATGTCAGTGGCAGAGTATACTAGACAGTTTATATAGCTTAGCAGGTATGCTCCATATGTAGTTGGTATTGAGGAATTGAAGACCAGCAGGTACATTTCAGGTCTTGGTCCAGAGTATGTTTCTTTAGTTCAGTATAGGAAGAGCAGTTTTCTAGAAGTATGTGATCTAGCTAGGCAAATAGAAGTAGACTTGCAGAAACATGGTATTATTTTTTATAAGGGTAAGAATAAGAAGCACAAGATAGAGGGATAGTCTAGTACTCAGCCTTCAGGTTCTTTCTTTGGCAATGAAGATTATTTTGAGAGTATAAATCAACAGTTTAGATAGAGAGGACTTCATGGTCATAAGAAGGATAGGCGTCATAGAGGTAATAGAGGATTTAGACCAGGTCAGGGATCCAATGGTAGTGGATAAAGTTCTGGACACAACAATGCTAGTTCTGGTCTTAGTGTTTATCAATAATGTGGTAAGTCATATCAGGGACCTTGTCTTTATACTAGTGGTGCATGTTTTTGATGTGGCGAGATGTGACATATGGCCAGATCATATCCTTGATTCTTGGGACAATAGACCTTTTCATAGGGATCATTTGCAAGTTTTACAGGACTAGTGTATTCGATTGCTTATGGTTATTCAAAGCTTGGTTCTCAGTTTGTAGGCGAGCAGGGCCGTGGTTTTGGTGGCAGAGCATCAGTAGGTAGGATAAGAGGCAGAGATTAGAGTAAAGCTTCTAGCTCTTTTTAGGCAAGCCGTGGACAGGCTGAAGTGTTCACCTTTACACCTCAGGATGCCGGAGCTTCAAATATAGTGATGTCATATATTATTCTAATATGTTCTTTTGAGGCTAGAGTTTTGTTAGATCTGGGTGCAACCCATTCTTTATTTCTCCTAGCTTTGCTTCGAGGTTAGATAGATAACTAGTTAGATTGGAGATTCCTTTATCTGTGACTACTCCATTGAGTGATGCTTTAGAAGTGGATGTCATTTTTCCATCATGTTCGGTCTATGTAGAGGGTAGAGACCTTCCAGCTGATTTGATTTGATTAAATGTGATAGACTTTGACGTGATATTAGGGATGGTTTGGTTAGCTATGCATTGTGCTACTCTTAAATGTAGAGGTAAGAAGGTGATTTTTAGAATCCCTAGTGATGATGAGTTCTGTTTTTGAGGAGATGTGAGTGTATCCCCAACTAATCTTATTTCAACTCTTACAATTAGACACTTATTGCGTTGCGATTACTAAGGTTATTTGGCACTTGTCAAAGATACCTTAATGGAGAAGGGCAGTATTAAAGATGTACCTATTATTTGTGAGTTTCCTAATATTTTTCCGGAGGAGTTGCCAGAATTACCACCTGATAAAGTGATAGAATTTTGCAATGATATTGTATCCAGTACGAACCCTATTTCTATGCCACCCTATAGGATGGCTCCAGCAGAGTTGAAAGAGCTTAAGGAGTAGTTGTAAGATTTGTTGGATAAAGGTTTTATTAGACCATGTACCTTTCCTTGGGGTGCTCCTATTTTGTTTGTGAAAAGAAAGATGGATCTTTCCGGCTCTGCATTGATTATTGTTAGTTGAATAAGGTGATTGTTCATAATAAATACCCCATTCCTCGCATAGATGACTTGTTTGATCAATTACGAGGTGTCAAGTGTTTCTTTAAGATTGATTTGTGTTCTGGTTATCACCAGTTGAGGATATGTCTATATATATAACCAAGATAACATTTAGGACCCGTTATGGCCATTAAAAGTTCTTGGTGATGTCATTTGGACTCACTAATGTGCTTGTAGCTTTTATGGATCTGATGAATTGGGTGTTTAAGCCATTTTTGGATATATTTGTTATTGTCTTCATTGATGATATTCTGGTTTATTCTCATAATGAGGAAGAACATGCAAACCATTTAAAGATAATATTACAAATTTTGAGGGAATATTAGTTGTATGCTAAATTTTCTAAGTGTGAATTTTGGTTAGAAAGTGTTGCTTTTCTAGGACACATGGTGTCTAAGGATGGTATCCAAGTAAATTCTAAAAAGGTAGAGGCAGTGACTAACTGGTGAAGACCAGCAACAATGACTATGGCCCGTAGTTTTCTGGGTTTGGCAGGTTATTATCATGGCTTGATGTAAGATTTCTCAAGAATAGCTTCCCCTTTGACTAGGTTGACTTAGAAGAATGTCAAGTTCTAGTAGACAGATGCTTATGAAAAGAGTTTTCAGAAGCTAAAGGATTGTTTAACTTCAACTCCAGTGTCGACCTTTCCATTTGGAATAGGAGGCTTTACAGTGTATTGTGATGCTTCTAGAGTTGGTTTAGGGTGTGTTTTGATGTAGCATGGTAGAGTGGTAGCCTTTGCTTCTAGGCAATTGAAGAAACATGAACATAATTATCCCACCTATGATTTTAAGATGGCAACATTGATCTTTGTATTTAAGATTTGGAAACATTACTTATATGACAAGACATATAAGATCTATATAGATCATAAGAGTTTGAAGTACATTATCCAACAGAAGGAGTTGAACTTACGACAAAAGAGATGGTAGGAACTACTCAAAGATTATGATTGCACTATTTTTTACCATCGAGGTAAATCTCATATTGTGGTAGATGCTTTGAGTAGGAAGTCCTTTGGTACCTTTGCTCATATTAGTGTGGAAAAGAGACCGATAACTAAGGAGTTGTATGATCATGGATTACAGCTGGAGGTGTTAGATTCTAGAGTGCTTTTAGCTCATTTTAGAGTTTTATCCATACTTGTAAATAGGATTAAAGCAACACAAGGTCAAGATCATAGTTGAGGAAGATTATGGATGAAGTAGAAGTTGGTTAGGCTAAGGATTTGATGATAGATAATGATGGAACTCTTAGAATGAGAACTAGGTTATGTGTTCCTGATGTAGATGATTTAAGGAAAGAAATTATGGAAGAAGCTCATTACACAACATATAGTGTTCATCTAGGTTCTATCAAGATGTATCATGATTTGAAGAGTGTTTATTGGTGGAATGGTATGAAGAGAGATATGGCATAGTTTGTGTCTATGTGTTTTACTTGTCAACAAGTAAAGCTCGAGCGTTAGAGACCATTAGGATTGTTGCAAGCCCTTCCTATTCCAGAATAGAAGTGGGAGAGGATCACTATAGATTTTATGTTAGGACTGCCTAGGACATTTGTAGGATATGATTCCATTTGGATGATTATGGATCAGTTGACTAAGTCAGTGCACCTTTTAATGGTGAAGATGACTTATTCTGTGGCTAAGTATGTTAGGTTATACTTTGAGAAAATTGTATATTTTCATGGTGTTTCGATTTCTATAGTGTCAGATATAGGACCACAATTGATTCTAGAGGAAGTTATAGGAAGAGCTTGGTACTAGGTTAGACTTTAGTACAACTTTTCATACTCAGACTGATGGACAATTATAAAGAACAATTTAGACATTAGAGGATATGTTGAGAATGTGTGCCATGGATATTGGAGGATAATGGGTTTGGCATTTACCTTTGATTGAGTTTGCTTATAATAATAATTATTGTGTTAGTATTGAGATGACACCATATGAAGCATTGTATGGCAGGAAGTGTAGATCCCTTATATGTTGGAAAAAGGTTGGTGAAAGGAAATTAGCAAGTCCTGAATTGGTTCAGATTACATGAAAGAAGATTCCTATCATTCATGAGCATTTAAAGACGGCTTTTAGTAGACACAAGAGTTATGCAGATCATAAGAGGAAATGTATGGAACTCGGAATTGGTGAATATGTGTTTTTGAAGGTGTCACTAATGAGAGGAGTAATGAGATTTGGTAAGAAGGGAAAATTAACTCCTCGTTATACAAGACCTTTTGAAACAGAATTGGTGAGGTGGCCTAGTAGTTAGCATTACCCCCAGAGTTCTCCCATATTCATCATGTGTTTCATATTTGTATGTTAAGGAAGTATGTTCTAGATCCTTCTTATGTGTTGGAACCTTAGAGTGTTAAAGTAAATGAAGACTTGTCATATGAAGAACAACCAATAGAAATCATAGACACTCATGAGCAGGCAACTTCGTTAAAAGAGCATACCAATGGTAAAGGTTAGGTGGCAAAATCATTTATATGAGGAGTGTACTTGGGAGGTAGAACAGGAGATGCGAAATTCCTATCCATATCTCTTTCAATCTTAAGGTAATATGCTTTCTAAAAAAAAATCGGGAGGAGGGAGATTGTAATACCTTTAATTTTTATAATACATGATTTAATAATTTTTGAGAGTGAAATTCCATAAAATCCTGAAGGTTGATAAAAAAATTATGAAAATATCACTAGGTATATATAAGGTGTCAGCCTCCATAACCCACCAACCCATTTCTCTCCCTTCTTCTCTCTTCCTCCCTATATGATCTCCATCTTCGTTCACCACCCAAACGACCTTTGGTCGATACAAAATTTGGGCTATAGGTAGTTTTCAACCTAGCAACACATTAGTGATCTTTGTTTCAGCAAAATCTGGCTGGAATTGCAGAAAACGGCAACACAAAATTCGGGCGTCCAGCTGCCCTTCTAGATTTTCCAACTTCTAGATGTCTTTTCATAATTCAGACTCTGGAAATGGATTCAAGAGGTCCAAAAACTTGTGAGTACACTTTTTAAGCTCTAGGTACCGTCGATTGAGGCTTGATCGGAGTACGTCTTCCTTGCCGGATTCATAAGGACTTCTTGTAGATCTAAGAGTTTTTGGCCACTTTCAAGCCACAAAACTTATACTTTTAGACTCTCCATATCCTAAGAAAGCTGTTGGTACCCTCCGATCGTCATTCCACCATTGTCGAAAATTTTCTAGTCATTAGAATTCTAGCTTATTAAATCGAGTTATTCGGTACCAACCACACCTTTATGCCATTTTTAGATAGTGAGATATGATTTTATTTATGAAATTTAAGTATATTATTTAATTAATATCATAAATTTATTGTATTGAATAATTATGGATTTTATTGGAGAATATTTGATGATATTTTAATAGAATTATGAAATGGTTATTAATGGAATTTTATTATAAATAATTGAGTTGATTATATGTATTGATTGGGCATATAAATATTTAGAGACCCATATTGCTTTTACTATATTGAGATGATGATAATATATTTTATATGATTATAACCCGTTAGGCAAGGGATTGTCTAGTTTCTAGAGGATGTTCTATTGAATTTTCTATAGAAATTACATTAAAGTTTGGATAAAGGTTTTTATAAGAGAATTTTAGAAGAGTCTAGGCTTATAATTTATTATTAATAAGATATTGATATTCTTTCTATTTTTCTAGATTCTCCAGAGATCCCACCAGCTGTACCAGAGTCCTAAAAACAGCAAATGAGAAAATTTACAGATTTGTGAATTAATATCATTTGATTTTATAACATGATATTAATTCACAAATCTGTAAATTTTCTCTACCATGCTAATTAATGTTAATTATTATTATTATTATATATGCATGTATTTGACTTGCTGGATATGTGATTGGGTGACACTATGATGTGATTGTTGGGATGAGAACTATAGCAGAACATGCTACCTAATGGGTTACATCAGGACTGATTATACACCTATGATGATTATACGCTTATAGATGGGTTAATGAGATATTATGGTCGGGTTCATCTATCAAGGAATGAAATATGATATGTATATGAATGCTGAGGGTGATAACCTTGGTTGAGTTCATCTTTTAGGGAATCAACACTATTTTGATAAGTGACTGATTGGAAAGAAGATCTTTGGTCGAGTTTTCTCTCAGGACGCCAGTCTTTTGGAATTAAGAAAGCCCATTAGCTAGTAGAATTGACGTTTAGGGTTCTGCTTGAGTTACTTTCCCATTTTTTTAATGATTAACGCTACATGCTGTGTGACCTCCTTGCATGTATATATGATATTACTATAATATTGTGTGATTGTGTGTTATAGAGTTATATGATATTGATTCACTAAGTGGATGCTGACTCTTCTCAATTATTTTTTTCAGGCAATAGATATCCTCGTTATATTATTTTGGACTGCTCTGCATCTTTTTCACTCCTCAAGGGCTTAATGTAATATTTTTAAATTATTTTTCATATTGTATTAAATATTCTAGATTTCCACTGTACCTTATATAGGAATGTTAGATTATATGATACATGGACATGTATAAATGTCATATGGTGGGAATATGAGAGGTAAGTCTCTTACTTGAAAACATATGAATTGTGTGCATAGTTAGTGTTGTGAGCTTAGTTGTGAACCTAAAAAGTGATGATTTGAGTTGTATGAACTTGAGTCTAAATGTGTCAAATGCTCATAAATGATTTCTATATATGTTTAGGAAGTGTTTAGAAGTGTAATTTTGTTAAAATTCCATTATAAGAACAAGTTATGCCCTTTCACAACCAGCGTCACAACCATGCTGAAAGCTGTCATGACCATGAAAGGGTCTTGTTCATGACCGTGAAGGATTTGTTCATGGCTATGAAAGGGCCTTGTTTATGACCATGAAAGATTTGTTCATGGCCATAAAGATTGTGTTTTGAGCTTTTCTTTTTGGTAGAATAGTTCACAGCTAAGGCAAAAAGTGTCATGAACGTGAACCTGGTCGTGAAGGGGGGTGCTATAAATAGTCCAAGCTATGATTATTTTATTTAAATCCGATCCAAAAAGCTCCAAAACCCTAGAAATGCCCCAAATTTTATGAGAACTCACCCCCCTTCCCCCCATGATTTTGGTGAGTTATAAGCTCCTAAAACACAAGATTTACTACTCAAGAGTAAGATTCAAGCATGAATTTGGGACATTCACCAAGGAAGAAGATGAAGTTGGAGAGAGAAAGTGTGGAACTTGAGGGAACTCGGGTCTTCCACCAAATCAACTTTATTTTTTTCTTTCTTTAGGTAAGATTTCATGTTTCCCCTCCTTTTTTAATAAGTTTATGGTTGATTGATTGATATTATTTACTCCAATTGGGTAGAAACTCATTTGTAAATAGGTAAGTTTGATATGAAATCTTGAATATTCTTTGGGAAATATTAAGGCTAGATTGAGTTGAATTATATGTTAATTGATGGATTTAATTAAGAAAGAGCCTAACTTAATGGTTTTTGGTCTAGGGTTTGGAGTAAATGGCTTTATATAGTTAAAGATGTTAATATATTGTATGAGTTAATGAAAAATAGTTATGATTATATATAGGAGATGCTTTTGAAGGTGGAGATACCACCAAAGAGGACTAAGCAACCTTGAAAGCTTAGATTTAGAGTTGGCTCCATAGAAGGTAAGTACAACATTTTAATTTGATAAAATGAAATTATACCAAATTTGTGATAGATGACACGTTAATTAGAAATGATTGAAAACATATAATGAAAAAGAGGATAGAAGTTAAAGATAGAGTGAGCTTAAAAGTATGGTTTTCTTATGCTTAATGTACTGAAAATCCAGAATATGTAAATATATGACTAATGACCCCATTACTAAGTAATTAGCTATGATGGATATGATAGATTGCAATTATGATTAACTGGTAACATGTTAGATTACTTAAGGGGTCAATGACATAATAAGTAATATTAACGAACAATGAATGCTATCAATTGAGATTAATGAAATAAGAGTAAGCTAAATATGAATAATATGGATATGACTATATAAGAATTCCATAAGTAATGGTTATGAAACATGAATTCATCTATATTGTCAATAGGAATTTAGTAATGAAGATTATGCAAATATGCTTATGGTACTATTAGCTCAACTGGATGTAAGTTAGGTTAAATGTTAATATGAAAATGTGATAAGTAGGCAGACGCACAAGTTCAATGAGGGCACTCAAAATGCTTGAAAGAAATAACTTAATAGAGGTAAGTTCCTTACTTAAGAAATTGTATATATGATATTTTTGCATATTGATAGGAATGACTACACTTGGATAGTCTTAGTGCCTTGTATGATATGTAAGCATGCTTGTAGCATGCCAAAACACATTTATATGTTAATATATGATATCATACAATATGAAAACATGTTATAAGCTTAAATATGACTTGAGAATGTGATTACATGCTATGCATAATGATTGAGGTATAAGAGAACATGATGAAAATAAAAAGTAATATAGCATTAAATACTCATTTCTCCACCTATGGATTATAATTAGGATATATGGTATACCATTAAGGGGACTTATGGTACCTAATCAATTATGTTTCTTAGGGATAAGGTGACTTAAGCTCGTTGAACATCCTTGATCTCATTTATATACAGATGATATATCGTAATCAGACAAGGTGGCTTAAGCTCGTGGAACACCTTTAGTCTTGTTTACATATAGAGGATATGTCATAATCTGTCAAGGAGGCTTAAGCTCGTGGAGCGCTCTTGACTGGAGATCAGTGTAACACCCTCTCATATAATTAAGATTAACCCAATTATATAAGCAAGTGTTATAGACTTTCCGTTATTGAAAACTTGTGAAAATTTAAAACTTTTTCTTTTCCTTATATTATCATCTCTTAACATCCTTTCATACAAAA
>CATIWF010014380.1:27500-46696 GCA_949630135.1 Balakata baccata | reverse complement strand
TAGGAAAGTTTTTATGTGGATGGGAACGAAGAAAATTGGAAGTTAGAAATATTGATAGATAAAAAAAATAAAGATGTTTTATGGTTTGAAAAAGGTGTTGTAAGTATTGTTTTTGAGTGTAAAGGTTGGAATGGTGGATTTGGATATATAAAAAATGATGAGTTTGAGAATGGTTTAAGAAAAGAAATGGGAGAATATTTTTTTTATAGATGTGGAAGTGATGGAAAAGAAAGAATATGTTTTAGATATGGAGGGAGTTTGTGAAGTTTTTTGGAAATGATAGAAAGAAAGATGTTTGTGTTGATAAGAGAAAAATTTTGGTGTGATGAATTGTATAATGATTGGAATTATAAGAATGAACAAAAAAAGAAAAATCTAAGTAATGAGTTTATAAACAAAATAAATAAAATAAAAAAAGAAAAATATAATAAATATAATAATAAAAATAATAATAAAATAGTAATATTTATATAAAATAATATAAAATAGAGTAATATTTCTATAAAAATAGTAAGTAATAGTAATATTTATATATATATATTTTTAATTGAAAAATTGAAAAGAAAAATAATAATAAATTAATATTAATAAAAACATTAATGCATAAAATAAATAAAATAAAAGATAAGAAGAGATGCGACCGCTTCCTATATATTTTATACCTTCGCCTACAAAGAAACTGGTAACACCGACTCCATTGATAATTCCATCAATTATTCGTTTATCAAAAAAATGAATTAATTCTGCTAATTTTCGTATACCCCCAATAAAAGATATTGCATAAAAAGAATCTATGTAACCTCGATTATAGGACCAATTATATATTCCATTTATTATTTTGTCCAAAAGAATTCTCTTCGGGCCTTTTTTAGCGAACGAATTAAAGAAATTCAAATTTTGTAAAGATGAATAAAAAGGCTTATAGAAAGAGAACGCTATGAATATTCCGAAAAAAGCTATACTGACTGAAAAAGTTGCATTTGTTACAAATTCATACCAATCCACAGAATTTTTTTCATTTTGATGCAAAAGGTTTAAAGACGGAGTTAACAGTTTTGACAATATATCCAACTTCATTTCTTCTTGATTGAATTGATTGAAAGGAATTCCTATGGCTCCAATAAACAAAGTAAATAGTCCCAAGACAAGCATAGGAAATAACATAGTATTATCCGATTCATGGGGGTAGGAAAAAATCCTTTTAGTGTTAAAATTATTAACAGTAATAAAAGGCCACATCATATTTCTTCCATTACCATCGATTTGATATGTGTTCTTCCAAAAAAAAGAAGGCCTTTCATTATTATTCATTGTTAATAAAGCTAATAAACGAAAATTTTTGTTAAGCGTTTTTGATCTTTTTTTACCCCATAAAGATATTGAATAAAATGAACTGTTTTTTTTACCACTGTAATTTTTAAAATGAACATTTAAATGTCCTTCAAAAATAAGTAAATAAACCCGAAACATATAAAATGCAGTTAATCCCGCAGTGAAACAAGCTATGATTGCGAAAATAGGTGAATACAACCAACTATCATTAAGAATTTCATCTTTGGACCAAAAACAGGCGAAGGGTGGAATACCACAAAGAGAAAGTGTTCCTAAAAAAAAAGACGTTTTTGTAATTGGAATATGTTTTGTTAAACCACCCATAAGAACCATATTTTGACTCTTATCGGGAGAATAACCAACAATAGCTTCCATTGAATGAATAATAGATCCAGATCCTAAAAACAACAATGCTTTCGAATAGGCATGAGTAATCAAATGAAATAAAGCGACTCGATAAGACCCCATACCTAGAGCTAACATCGTATAACCTAATTGAGACATTGTAGAATAAGCTAAACTTCTCTTAATATCTTTTTGAGCAAGAGCTAAAGTAGCTCCTAAAAAGACTGTTATTATGCCTATCAAAGCTATTAGATTCATTATGTAAGGTATGACTACGAAAAGAGGGAAAAGTCGAGCTACAAGAAAAATTCCCGCCGCTACCATAGTAGCAGCATGTATCAGAGCCGAAATAGGAGTAGGCCCTTCCATGGCATCTGGCAACCATACATGAAGAGGAAATTGCGCCGATTTAGCAATTGCGCCGGAAAATAATAGAAAGACACAGAAAGTAACAAATACAAAATTAACCTGATTATTATAAATCAAGTTATTGAATATTTTGAACAACTCCCGAAATTCGAAACTACCCGTTATCCAATAAAGACCTAAAATTCCTAATAATAAACCAAAATCCCCTACACGATTAGTTACAAATGCTTTTTGACAAGCATTCGATGCAATGGGTCGTGTGAACCAAAAACCGATTAAAAGATAAGAACACATTCCAACTAATTCCCAAAAAATATAAATTTGTATCAAATTAGAACTAGTAACTAATCCCAGCATTGAAGTATTGAAAAAAGTCATATAAGCAAAAAATCTCAAATAGCCTTGATCATGAGACATATAATTGTCACTATAAAAAAGAACCATAATTCCAACTGTAGTAATTAATACTAACAAAATAGAAGTAAGTGGGTCAATCAAGTGTCCGAACTCTAAAGAAAAATCATTATTGATGGTCCACGACCATATATATTGATAAATAAAACTGCTATTTATTTGCTGAATAGACAGATCGATTGAAAAAATCATAACTATACTTAATAAGAAAACGCTTGGAAAAGCCCACATACGACGAAGTTTTTTTGTTGCCGCCGGAAAAACTAGGAGTCCCACTCCTATTAACATAGGGGCTGGGAATGTAACGAAGGGTATGATCCATGAATATTGATATATATGTTCCATAAAAAAACTTTTTTAATTACTAATTAATTTTTTCTTGTTTCTGATTCATCGGCTCTTATATCTTTTTAAATAAGTCATTCAATAAAAAATAAATAAATAAATGAAAAAAAAAAAATATGTAAAACTAAAATCAAATTTTATATTCTTAATTATCCTGAATTTTTCCAAAATACTTCACATATTTAAATCAAAAAGTTAGAGTTGGTCAAATAAAAATACTAGTGAAAAAAAAAAATAAATACTTAAATATTTATTCTAACTAAACTTATTCTAACTAAAATAAAATGAATTATTATTCAATTTTATTATTCAATTAATTACTTATAATTACAAGTTTTTATATATCTAGAGAAAAGATAAAATACCTAGAGAAAAGATAAAAAATTCGAAATTAGAAAAAGTAGTATTTGCAATTTTTATAGTAATAGGAATAATAAAAAAAGATGATTTTAACGGATCCTTACTGGATTCAATAAAATAAATAATTATTTACTTTATTGTTTTTATTGCTTTATTCAGAATCATTAACTAGTAGATTTTGAAACGGATTTATTGCCTTTCATTATGTTTGTCGAAAAAACTGTCATATTTGATACTTTTCTTTTACATAGGTAAAAGTAAAGAATTACTAAATTTTTTTTTTTACTTTTACATAGGACGTCTTTTTTTTTATAAATTTTTTTAACAAATTAATTTTACTTAAAAAATTCATTTTAATTAATTTTAATTAAAAGAAGTTAAAGTTTTTTATTATATTAGGATAAAAAACAATTTTAGGATTTAGGATAAATAAAATGAATTAATTTTAGGTTCTTAAATTTTATTCATGTATTTTTATATTTTATACATGTAATATGTCGAAAAAGACAGAAATATAACTAAAATAGGTGAATAGGCTTCTTTTATGAAAAGAGTATAATTTTCAGACTAAATATATAGATAATGAATAGAAATAGAATAGTAAAAAACGATTTTTTTTTACTTTTTAACAATAAATGTCTTTCACATCCAACTATAACAATAACTAAATTCTTTATTTTTGAATGGCAGTTCCAAAAAAGTGTACTTCTATATCAAAAAAGCGTATTCGAAAAAATATTTGGAAAAGAAAAGGATATTTGACAGTATTAAAAGCGTTTTCGTTAGCGAAATCTCTTTCTACAGGTAATTCAAAAAGTTTTTTTGTGCAACAAATCAAATAAAAAATCAAAGGTTGAAATAGTGTAATCTTACTTGATATGATAAAGAAAAGGTCTAATTTCGTTTATTTTTTAGAATTTCTAATAGAAATCTTTCTAATTTTAGAATTTCGAATATAAATTTCTAATATAAAGCATAGAATATAAAAAATTTAATTATAAAGCATAGAATAGAAAAATTTTAATATATTTTTCTATATCTAACTAATCTAATTTAATATATTTTAATCTAATCTAATATATTAAATTATTAAATTGAATAATTTAATTAATAATTTAAAGAATTATTTAATTTAATAAAAAATAATAAAAATAAAAAAATTATTTAATTTAAAATGTATCTATTCTATCTATTATATAGCTATTATTTAGATATAGAAAATATAGAATTCTATCTATATAATAGATAGAATTCTAATAGATATAATATATATATAAAATATATTATAGATAGAATATATATAAAATATAGAAAATAAAAATTATATAAATTATATATATATATATAAAAATATAAAAATAAAATATATATTATATATATATATATATTAATATCAAAAATATATATAACTATAAATATAAAAGTAGAAATATATAAAGATACAGAAGATATAGAAAGATTTCCATTCATTCTTTTTTAATGTTTTGAACTAATCAATATTAAACAGACCTCCTTTTGCTTTTATCATATGTAGAATAAAGAATTCTTTTGTCTACTGAATTATACTGAATTATAAAAACGGTACTTTTTTGTTTGCAAAAAAAGAGAAGACACAAAATTTCACCGTTCTTTTTACTCTTTTTACTTAGGATATTTTATCATTTTCAGGATGGGGATTATTATTTATTATTTTCCTCATCGAACTGTTTATCACAATAATAAATATTCATAAGTTTTGTCTTTTTTCTACTATTTCAATTTCAATATTTTTTTCTTTATACTATTTGTTGAGTATAAATTTATAAAAAGAGCAGATATAAGACCTTTAAAAGGAGAACCCTAATTGAGTTAAAAGTTAAAATAATTGACTAAGTTTAAAATTTGTTAACTTTCTTAACAATTATTATTTGAAATCACTATATAGAATAGACTCTTTGTTGCTTTCAATCCACTTTTTAATAAAAGCACCCTTTAGATTTTATTTAGAAAAAATGTGTCAATGTTAATCTTGAATGATCTACTTTAATACTTGGGTTGGAAATTGGATCAGGGTATATATTAAATTTAATATTTAATTAGACACGATTTTTTTTATTTTAAAGTACGGAACAAAACTCGAAATTTTTTTGTTATATGATATGTCCGGATCAATACCTAATTGGGTTTCTAAATCCTAATCCAAACTCTCTCTACAATAAAAACCTAACCAATAAAATATTTCCATAAATCTATTGAATGGAATATTCAAATTGTAATTCATAAAAAAAAATTCGATTTTTTTAATTCTTAAATGAATTTTTCTTCATGAATTTGAATGTTTCGTAAAAAATATTGCATTGAATTGACTCCTTGAAGCTCGACGATTAAATAAAAATGGATTATTATGATTTTGAGCAAGCCGCTATGGTGAAATCGGTAGACACGCTGCTCTTAGGAAGCAGTGCTAGAGCATCTCGGTTCGAGTCCGAGTGGCGGCATAACATCCTGTAATTGTCAAAAGGATACAATAAATCCTATAATATAATGAATTCACTTCCTGATTTCTATTCTATATAATATAGGAACCCTCTTAATTTTTTATTTTTAATTTAAAAAATTTTATGATATTTTTGACTTTAGAACATATATTAACTCATATATCTTTTTCAGTCGTATCAATTGTAATTACAATTCATTTGATAACCTTATTAGTCGATGAATTCGTAGAACTATATGATTCGTCAGAAAAGGGAATGATAACTACTTTTTTATGTATAACAGGATTATTAGTTACTCGTTGGATTTTTTTGGAACATTTACCGTTAAGTGATTTATATGAATCATTAATCTTTCTTTCATGGGCTTTTTCCCTTATTCATATGGTTCCGTATTTTAAAAAACATAAAAATTATTTAAGCGCAATAACCGGGCCAAGTACTTTTTTTACTCAAGGGTTTGCCACTTCGGGTCTTTTAACTGGCACGCATCAATCCGAAATCTTAGTGCCCGCTCTCCAATCCCAGTGGTTAATGATGCACGTAAGTATGATGATATTGGGCTATGCAGCTCTTTTGTGTGGATCATTATTTTCATTAGCATTTGTAGTAATCACATTTCGAAAAATCATAAGAATTGGTGATAAAAGCAATAACTTATTAAATGATTCATTTTACTTTAATGAGATACAATATATCACGGAACGAAAGAATGTTTTAAGAAATATTTCGTTTCTTTCTTCTAGGAATTATTATAGGTTTCAATTGATTCAACAATTAGATGACTGGAGTTATCGGATTATAAGTATAGGGTTTATTTTTTTAACTATAGGTATTCTTTCGGGAGCAGTCTGGGCTAATGAAGCATGGGGATCGTATTGGAATTGGGACCCAAAAGAAACTTGGGCATTTATTACATGGACCGTATTCGCGATTTATTTTCATACTCGAACAAATAAAAATTTTGAGGGTTTAAATTCCGCAATTGTCGCTTCTATGGGTTTTCTTATAATTTGGATATGCTATTTTGGAGTTAATTTATTAGGAATAGGACTCCATAGTTATGGTTCATTTACATTAACAATTAACAATTGAAGAAAGGGTCTGACGAATGCAACTCTATAGAACAGCAAAGCATAGATACAAAAAACTTCAGGTAAGCCGTTGAGAACCTTTTGAATCATCCATATTACTTGATTCAAAAAGTTCTCACAAATGCCAAAAAAATTTGGTTACAATTCATTTTTTTTTTTAACTAAAATTTAAGAGACGAAAAAAGAAGTTTTTTCATTGTATAACCTAAGGATTTTCAATTTTTTAAAATCATAGGATTTCTTTTTTTTTTTATTTAGAAAAAACTATCTATAAAAATAATTAGATAGAATAGCTTCGACCCTCTCAATGGATAATGAGAAAACGAAATCCGGATAAATACCAATACCTATTACAGGTAGAAGGATAGAGATCGAAACAAATAACTCCCGCGGTCCCGAATCAAAAAAATAAGAGTTTGGGGCATTAAACAATTTGTATCCATAGAACATCTGGCGTAACATAGATAATAAATAAATAGGAGTTAATATCATTCCAACTGCCATTACGGCAGTAATTAATATTTTTGACATTAAAAGATATTTTTGGCCGGTAATTATTCCAAAAAATACTATCAATTCCGCAAAAAAACCGCTCATGCCCGGTAATGCAAGGGAAGCTAGTGATAAGATACTGAAGATCGTGAATATTTTTGGCATTGGGGTAGCCATTCCGCCCATTTCGTCAAGAAAAACACGACGTATTCTATCATAACCTGTTCCTGCCAAGAAAAAAAGTGCAGCGCCAATAAATCCATGTGATATAATTTGTAAAATAGCTCCATTGAGTCCCATATCACTTATAGAGAAAATTCCTATAATTATGAAACCCATATGAGATACAGAAGAATAGGCTATTCTTTTTTTTAAATTTCGTTGCCCAGGAGATGTTGAAGCTGCATAGATTATTTGCATTACGCCTACTATTATCAACCAGGGAGAAAAGATAGAATGAGCGTGAGGTAATAATTCCATATTGATTCGAATCAATCCATATGCGCCCATTTTTAATAAGATTCCGGCTAAAAGCATACAAGTACTGTAATGCGCTTCCCCATGAGTGTCTGGTAACCATGTATGTAAGGGTATAATCGGTGATTTGACAGCAAAAGCAATAAGAAATCCAATATAGAAAAATATTTCTAGCGCCACAGGATATGATTGATTGGCTGATGTTTCAAAATTGAATGTTGGTTCATTGGAACCATATAAAGCGATACCCAAAGCTCCTATTAATAAAAAAACAGAACCTCCTGCAGTATACAAAATAAACTTTGTAGCTGAATATAGACGTTTCTTTCCCCCCCACATGGATAGAAGTAGATAGACAGGAATTAATTCTAACTCCCACATGATAAAAAAAAGTAAAAGATCTTGAGACGAAAATAATCCTATTTGACCACTATACATTGCTAACATCAGAAAATAGAATAATCGGGAATCCCGAGTAATCGGCCAAGCCGCTAAAGTAGCTAAAGTGGTAATAAATCCTGTCAGTAAAATAGGTCCTAAAGAAAATCCATCTATTCCCAATCTCCAGTAAAAATCAAAAAATTGGATCCATTTATAATCTTCTGCTAATTGGATTAATGGGTCCTCCAAGTGGAAATAAAAAAAGAATGCATAAGTCATTAAAAGGAGTTCTAATATACATATACACAAAGTATACCATCTAATTATCTTATTTCCTCTATGAGGTAAAAGGAAAATTAATAAACCCGAGGATATCGGTAAAACTACAAATATTGTTAACCAAGGAAAAGAATTCGTGGTAAAGACAAGATACGCTTCAACTCGAAAAACCCGTGCCAGAAAAAAATAAATAATATATTTTATTTATTTTTTTTTTTTGAGTACGGGTTTTTGTCGGTAAACAAAAAATCAAATGTATTCAAGTGGGTTTTTCGGGAAAGTATCAATAAGCTAGACCCATGCTTCGAGTTGTTTCATGCCATAAATAAACTCGAACACTCAAGAAATCTGTTGGACAGGCGGATTCACATCTCTTACAACCGACACAATCTTCTGTTCTTGGAGCGGAAGCAATTTGCTTGGATTTACACCCATCCCAAGGTATCATTTCTAATACATCTGTGGGGCAGGCTCGAACACATTGAGTACACCCTATACATGTATCATAAATTTTTACTGAATGTGACATTGGATTTATAATTTTTTTAACGTCATAAAATTCCAATCTAGTCAATTTCTAAACGAATCATCATATATTTAGACACCAGAGGAATCAATGATTTACCAGAAGTTTTCTATTGAATTCTGGATCAACTCATGAGATAGAGCCAGAGCCAAGATATTTTAATTTCTTACATTTTCACAAACATGATCAGATAACTTACGTATCATACAATCGGATAACTTACGTATCATATAATCGGATAACTTACGTATCATATATGGCAGCTCGAATTAATGAATATAAAAATTCTATTCTATACGATTAATACTACTTATTCAACAAATTCGATTGATTGATACGAGTGGATTTTCTGTTACGATAAATTGACGAAACAATAGCCGGTCCAATAGCTGCTTCAGCGGCTGCGATAGCTATAACAAAAATTGAAAAAATATTTCCTTTTAATTGGCGACTATCAAAAAAATCAGAAAATGTTACGAAATTTATATTAATGGCATTCAGTATAAGTTCAAGACACATAAGGGCTCTAACCATATTTCGACTCGTGATCAATCCATAGATGCCGATAGAAAATAAATAGGCACTCAAAACAAGTACATGTTCGAGCATCATTGACCAACTCCTTATCAATTTCGATTTATTTCAATATGAACAACAATTGAACATCAACAGATTGGATTGAGTAGAATAAGAATATAATAAGTACAGAACAAAGAAATATATGGATAATAGATCAAATAAAAGAATTTATACATAAATCAGAAATAATTTTTAAATAGAATTGAAGGAAAATAGATGTGATAACATAGAAAACAATTTGAATTTTGATTTCGATTACTAATTATAAAGATTTATTACTGCCGAGCCACAGCAATCGCACCTATCAAAGCAACTAAAAGAATTATTGAAATGAATTCAAATGGAAGAAAAAAATCTGTTGATAAATGAATTCCAATTTGTTGACCATTACTTATCAAATCTTGTTCTATAATCTGATTTGTTCTTGTAGTCCAAATAATCCCGTACCATGACGTATCTGGAATAATAGTAATTAGTGAAAGAAAAATACTTGTACAAACTAAGGAAGTAACCCCATTTCCAACAGTCCAAAGATTAAAATCTTTGTAATATTCTGAATCATTCATGAACATTACAGCAAATATAATTAAAACATTTATAGCTCCCACATAAATAAGGAGCTGTGCGGCAGCTACAAAATGAGAGTTTGATAAAATATAAAATAAAGATATACAAACAAGAACGAATCCCAATGAAAAGGCAGAATAAATTGGGTTGGTAAATAATACCACTCCTAAACCTCCTAATATAAGACCTAATCCCAGAAAGACTAAAAGAAAATCATGTATTAGTCCAGGCAAATCCATTGTACGTAAAATAAGAGATAAAAAAATTTGAATTGTTTCTTCATGACCTTATTGACCTGACCAGGAAAAACTTTTTTCTATTTTTATTTTTTATATTATATATAGATATAGGCTCTTAATTGAATTAAATCCTAAGAGATGTTGTAAATAATTACTATATGTACCACTATTGTACTAATTTCATTCTTTCTCGCAAAGGAAAGGGCATTCTAAATTTCATTTTCGAAATGGATAGAATTATAGATATATTAATAGATTGTCAATCCAAATTAAGTTGCAATGCAATTTTCATCAATCAAATCAATAGTTGGAATTTCTAATTTTTCGAGTTATTAACCAAGGAAAATGAAAGAAACCCCGTTCCATACCTTTCGATCAAAACAGAATTTTAGTTTAATAATTGTACTTTTAATCAATCAAAGTGGTTTATCCATTTTTTTAGTTGAATTAAAAATTGTTCGAATTGTATAATCGTCAACTACTGACATTGGTAAACGACCCAAAGCAATTTGATTATAATTCAATTCATGACGATCATAAGTAGAAAGCTCATATTCTTCAGTCATTGATAAACAATTTGTTGGACAATACTCAACACAGTTGCCACAAAATATACAGATTCCGAAATCAATACTGTAATTAAGCAACCGTTTCTTTCGAATGTCAGTTTCCAATTTCCAATCAACAACAGGTAGATCTATAGGACATACACGAACACATACTTCACAAGCAATGCATTTATCAAATTCAAAATGGATTCGACCGCGGAAACGCTCCGATGTGATTAATTTTTCATAAGGATATTGAATAGTTACAGGTAAACGATTTCCATGGGATAAGGTAATCATGAAACTTTGACCAATGTACCTTGCAGCTCGTATGGTTTGTTGCCCATAATTCACGAACCCAATTACCATAGGAAACATATCATGAATTTTTATGAATAATTTTATGTTTGTTTTTTTCTCTTGTTTGATTTGAAGACAACTCATGAATATAGAAAAAATATTCTTTTATTATTCTTTTATATTCTTTTATTATTATTATTCTTTTTTTTTATTATTCTTTTATAGTGAAAGGAGTTGGAAAGAGGTTGTTAATAATAGATTACCGAGAGAAATAGGTAAAAGAAATTTCCATCCAAGATTTAAAAGTTGGTCCATTCTTAATCTAGGTAAAGTCCATCTTGTTGTGATAGAAATGAACAAGAACAAATAAGTTTTAACCAATGTAATAAAGATGCCAATTGTTGTTCCAAAGACTCCACTTATGTTATTTATTTCAAAAAATTCAGGAACGAATATATACGGGATAGAGATATTCCAACCGCCCAAGTAAAGAACTGTTACAAATAATGAAGAAACTAATAAGTTTAGATAGGAAGCAATATAAAATAAACCAAATTTGATACCCGAATATTCGGTTTGATAACCCGCTACTAATTCTTCTTCTGCTTCTGGTAAATCAAAAGGTAATCTTTCACATTCTGCTAGAGAAGAAATAAAAAAAATTATAAATCCTATAGGTTGACGCCACAAATTCCAGCCCCAAAAACCAGATTTTGATTGTGCCTCAACTATATCAACTGTACTTGAACTGTTAGATAATCATAGTCGGTGATAACATTACTGTTCCCATCGCTATTACAGAACCGTACATGAGATTTTCACCTCATACGGCTCCTCGAAGGCCATAAATAAATTTAAGGACCAGATTGTATTATTTATTTTGATATATTTGTAGAATAGATCGGATCAAAATAAAACCTATCGACGTTCCCAAATTCGAGCAATGAAATTCTATCTGTTATAATACTAAAAATAAAAAAAGTACTTTGGAATTGGTCTCATCCTTTAATAATTTCAATTTTTTTTTCTTGAGTAATAACTTAAATCCTTCAATAAAATACTCTTTGTAAAATTCCTTGTCAAAATACCAATAGATATTTCAACCTATCGTTTTCGATTACGAAAATTAGATATTCCGAATTATGACACGAATTCTATCTCGATGAATATTGATATAGGAAAAAAGAATAAAAAAAAGATTGATTTTTCTATTGTAATTAATTCGATTCTTTTTTTTTTTTCGTTCCTATTCTTCTTTCTGAAAAAACGAAAAAGGGGGATTAAAAAAAGGAAAGGATTATTTCGTTCCGGATAGTCATTTCTTTAATCGGCGGGTAGGAGCATACTCTGGATCGGAATCATGGGGAGTACTGCCTGATCATTTCTACCAACTTAAAGCCCCAATTAATATACTTTTTGTCGAAATATCTTTTTTCGATAATTTTAGAAATTTCTATTACTAACCCTTTGTGTATCTTGGTGTTCCTAACCATCCACTCATTTTTGTTTAATCACCTGTTAGCATTATGGTAATACCTATGGGGAATACCTATAAATGATAGTAAAAACTCAATAAAGTTGATCTTTTGTTTTGAGCCCGCTTCAAGCTAGGATGACTAATCAACCAATCTTGGGGCAAAGAGTCTTCTTTTCTTATGTTTATTTCTGTTTTACTCTTGTACATAGGAAATGAGTCTCAATTTTTTTACTACAAATTTAGAAGTTGTTTTCTTTCACTCATATAACTATCCAATTTAGTTCATCAACCCAAATGATGAATAAAAAATAAAAAATGAATATATCTAGTCAATTCATTTCACCTTCTTCTTAAAAAGTTAAAAAAAGTTAAAAAGAAAAGCGAAAAGTTTATCTTTCAACGAATCGCACGTAGAGATATAGATAACACACAAAGAGTTAATGGTATTTCATAACTAATCGATTGAGCAGCAGCTCGTAAACCACCTAAAAAGGAATATTTATTATTTGATCCATATCCTGACATAAGAAGTCCAATGGGAGCAATACTTGAAATGGCAATCCATAAAAAAACACCAATATTTAGATCAGTTAAAACAAAGTGATAGCCAAAAGGAATTACTGAATAGCTTAATAGAGTTGATATGACTGCTATGGATGGTCCAATACTGAATAAACGAGAATCCCCCCTAGATGGAAAAAGATTCTCTTTGAAAAGTAGCTTTGTCCCATCCGCTAGAGCTTGAAGAACTCCTAAAGGACCCGCATATTCAGGTCCAATACGTTGTTGTATCCCTGCAGATATTTCTCTTTCTAACCATACAATTACTAGTATTCCTATCGTGATTCCCAATACAAGAGTCAAAATAGGGACAAAGACCCATATAATTCCATAGGCCTCGTTTAAGGATTCTAACCTAGAAAAAGAATTGATAGCTTGTACTTCCCTTGTATCAATTATCATTTCAACGATCAACTTCTCCCATAATGATATCTATACTACCTAGTATTGTCATAATATCGGCCAATTTCATTCTTTTAACTAATTCAGGAAGAATTTGCAAATTGATAAAACCCGGCGGGCGAATTTTCCATCTCCAAGGAAAACCGCTCTGATCTCCTATCAGAAAAATTCCCAATTCTCCTTTTGGAGCTTCAACTCTCACATAAAGTTCTTGTTTCGGTAATTCAAAAGTAGGAGAAGTTTTTTTACTAATGAATCGATAGTCGAAATCGTTCCATTCCGGATCCTTTTCTCTAGCAAAATGTCGGGTTTCTAAATTTTCATAGGGCCCCCCCGGAATTCCTTCCAGAGCCTGTTGAATGATTTTTATAGATTCCAGTATTTCACCAATTCGAACTAAATAACGAGCTAATGAATCTCCTTCTTTTTGCCACTGGACTTCCCAATCAAATTCGTCGTAACACGCATAATGATCAACTTTACGAAGATCCCATTGTACTCCGGAAGCTCGTAGCATTGGTCCCGATAAACCCCAATTTATTGCTTCCTCTGCACTCACAATACCTACTCCTTCAACTCGTTCTAAAAAAATAGGATTTCGCGTAATAAGTTTTTGATATTCAGCAACTCCTGTTAAAAAATAATCACAAAAATCCAAACATTTATCTATCCAACCATGAGGTAGATCAGCCGCTACCCCCCCGATACGAAAATAATTATGCATCATTCTCATACCAGTGGCAGCTTCGAATAAATCATATATTAACTCTCTCTCTCTAAAAATATAGAAGAAGGGAGTCTGTGTACCAATATCCGCCATAAACGGGCCAAGCCATAACAAATGAGAAGCTATACGACTTAATTCCAACATAATTACTCTGATATAGCCAGCTCTTTTAGGCACTTGAATATTTCCTAATAGTTCTGGACCATTTACTGTTATTGCTTCTGTGAACATAGTAGCCAGATAATCCCACCGTGTTACATAGGGCAAATATTGCATAATTGTTCGATTTTCCGCAATTTTTTCCATCCCTCTGTGTAAATAACCTAATATTGGTTCACAATCAATAACATCCTCACCGTCTAGAGTAACGATGAGTCGAAGAACACCATGCATTGATGGGTGGTGGGGACCCATATTGACTATCATAAAGTCTTTTCGTGTAGCTGGTACAGTCATAGGGGTTTTCTCGATCCATTCTTCCATTCCACGAATTACTGAAAACAAAAAGAAGTTCATCTCAAGATCTAATAAATCAAATAATTCAACAAAACTCTTCAAATTAACGAGTTTTTGACTTCCGCATATCCAACCGACTAATTAATTCTTTATAACGTACTCTATTTTTCTTTTCTAAATAAGACAACAGTCGTTGACGTTTTCCTAAAATTTTCCGCAAACCTCTCTGAGATAAATAGTCTTTTCGATGCAATTCCAAATGGGAAGTAAGTCTTTGTATCTTATTAGTGAAACTGACTATTTGAAATTCAACAGATCCCTTGTTTTTGTCTTTTTCTTCTTGTGAAATAACTGAAATGAATGAATTTTTTACCATAAAACAAGCCCCCCCAGTTTATTTTAAGTTTAAGATATTTTTTATTGATCAGTAATAATAATAAATGTATTAATAACTAAGAATGTCAGTATAACTAAGAATGTCAGTTCATTTTCATTTTGTATACACAAAAATCTTTACTTTGTTAGGTTAGTAATTCAAAATTTTGTCAAATAAAATTGATCATTAATCAATCCAACTTTAGGTAGAATTTTTTATCTTTTTTGTAAACGAAGAAATAGACCACCTTTAAAAAATTCTACCTAAAATTAAAAGTCAAAAAATTCCATTGATTCATTTATAGATCTAATTGATACATGATTGAATTCCATGTACCGGAATGGAATATGGAGTGTAAAAAAATGACGCGTTTAGCTCCTTGTTTTCATATACTAGATCAGATATGCTATGAGATATATATGAAAAATTCACCCTTACAAAAATTTCAACCGCGGATATATATATATATCCTTACCATACTGAATCGACTGGCATTATTAGTATCGAACCAATAGCGATTCATACAAGCTAAATCTTCTAATCGAAAATTGGGCCAAAGAAAAAATTTTAATTTCATTAGTTTATTTATTTCTCTATCAAAATGTTTCCTTTTATCCATAATGGGACTACCGTTTTTTATGTTATTACTATTGAAAATTTCTGTATTTATATGAATATCGTTTTTCTTTTTTAAATTGAAAGAAGTTAGAATTCTTAATTCTCTACGACGTTTAGGGGATAAAATATGTTCAGGAACAAGTAAATCATAATCATTTTTGTCTCTATTTCCAATTATATTGTGATGTCTTTCAATAGATTCGTTAAAATTCTTTTTATCAACATAGAAATTTTCTCTATATTTTTGATTAATTTCTTGTTTGTTCTTATGAACTAATAAGATACCTACCATTTGATACAAAATAAATTGTCCATCATTTTTTACCGACAGACGGACAGGTTCGATAATCAATATTCCCTTTTTCATCAATTCTGTAAGAGTTAAATCCTTCTGAACCATCAGAATATTCAGATTTATTTCTTGCCTTTGAATAGAAGATATAATAATTTCGCGTGGATTTGTCAGTCTAAGCAGGAGACAATATACTTTGATATTATTGATTATCTTTTGATTTAAAGAACCATTCCATCTTAATTGAAAACATAAAAACCGTTTTAGGAAGAAATGAAGCTCTACTTCCGTATCACTTTTGTTTTTCTTTTTATTTCTATGTTTTTTCATATCTAATCCCATATAATCTTCTTCAATATCTTTTTCTTGATTTGTGAAAACTGATCCAAAATCTACTTGATCGTCGGATTCTTTTTCTTCGTGATTTCGATTCTCTAATTCAATCAGTTTTTTTTCATTCGATAATATAAAAAGGTCGCCATTTTTCTTCCCGTTGATTTTATTATTTTTACTAACATTTTTTTCATTTCTATGAAAATTTAAAAGAAGAAATTCAATGGGTATTGTCCATGGTTTTATCTTATATGTGTTGTAAAGTATCACAAATTTTCGAAAGAACAAAAGTTCAAAATTGGAATTGGATATGAGACGATTTTGTATTTCTTCGTTCATTCCCATCCAATCAAAAAAAGGGGTTTTTTGATTGGATGAATTGACTTCTTGATCTTGGTGAATTGTAAGCAAAGAAATATTTTTCTTATCAATTTTATCAATTATTTGATACTTATTAGTTATAGTCTTAGTATTTTTTTTATCTTTGCTTCCGGTATCGATCCAGGACTCAATATCGACCTTCTTTCTAAGACAAAAATTGAGAATTCTCCAATCAAAATATTTTCTATCCGGACTTTTCTCTATATCGATAATAGCATCTTCGGCTAGGTAATTTTTGATAGGAATACCTTCTAACATGTCAAATAATTTGCTTTTATTTGTGTTGGAATTATAAAGAATCTCTTCTTTATTAGTTATGTGTAACGTCGATCCGTAAATAAAAAAGTCCTTCTTATTTTCATAATTAATAGATTTATATGATAAAAGATTATATCTATAGTGTTTTTTAAAATTATATTTTTGATTCGGTAATGAGTCTGCCTCAAAATCCTTTTTTTTTTCATAATGAATTAATTGGTCTTTTTCATATAAATTCCATTTGCTTAATTTTTTATTTTGAACCATATGGTGTTGATAGATTCTATTTCTCCATTTTTGTGGTATTAATCTAGACCATCTAATCGGAGATAAATCGTATTTATATTGATAATGACTTATTAACCAGCTTTTCCATTGATTCATTACAGAATTTCGAAAATTTTTATCTTTTAATTCGGAATTAAACAGCCCTTGGGCTCTAAAATAATCCTTTATTCCATTCTTAAGAAAAAGGCCATGGTATTGAAAGATCGATCTTAACTTATATAAGTTAAGATTTTGAATTTGTGATAATTTGTAAAATACATACGCTTGTGATAAGGAAGATATGTCACAAAAAATCTGTGAATTATTATTAGCAATATTTCTTGACTTTTTTATAATTGAAATAAAGTGAATTTTTTTTTGATTTGTTTTATCAATTTTTTTGTGATTTTTTTCGTTATTGTAAATGTATTTAGTAATACTTTTTTTTGTTGATTCAAGAAAAAGCTGTGCATTGATCCTTGGAATATTAATGATACCTAAAAAGATATCTATGTATATCTTTTCAATCAAAATTTTTATAAAAAAGTGAAATTTACGTACTAATCGAGCATTTCTTCTTTTTAATACGTACGAAATATTTGTTTGTGGTTTTAATCTTTTAGCATTATAACTTATTTTATTAGTACTAATGTTTACTTCCGAGGTTCTAATTTTTTTTTCCTTTTCTTTTGAAATTTTTTCTATTTGATTTATGATTATCTTTCTTCTAGCGGAAAGATCTTTCATTTTTTTTTTTATCAGTGAATAATTTGTCCAAGGCATAGATTGAATTGGGGTGGACAATTTTTGAATCGTCCGATTATTGTTATTGATTACCGAATCTTTTTCTTTTTTCGTTTCATTTAATTTATCTACTTCTCTAAATCCCGATAAAAAAATTGTATTTCTTTTTGATTTTGAAAGTTTCTTTATTCTTTCTTTTCGAAAAAAAATGTTTTTGATGACCCAGTTTTTTTTTTTTTCTTTTGAGAAATTTCGAAAAAATTTTCTTCTTTCTTCTAAAATTGTTATAATTCGAAAACCTTTTTTTTTTATCTTTCTAATTTTTTTTTCGAGTTTTTTAAAGATGGGTTCGAAAAATGAAAGCCGTTTTTGGGGAGAACCAAAAGGCAGTTCCGCTTCCATTCCCCAAACTGTTAAAAAACAAAAATCCTTTTTTTGTGCTTTCTTTTTCATTGGATCTTTATCAGGGAATTTTAACTTAGATCTGTGCCAAGGTTTTAGACGAAAAGGAAATAGGATCTTTATTTGAATCCCATTTGTTAACCAGTTTTGCGGAAATTCTTTTTCTGATAATTGAACTCCATTATAGGTGCATTTAACATGCATTTCTCTACGCCAATCTTTTAAATCCTCCGACCATTCGGGAATTTGAAAAAATAGTATACGAATGATATTTTTAGTTATTATTAATGAAGGTAATATAATATATTTTCTAAAAATTGATTGGGTTACTAAAACACAACCTCTTATTACTTGAGCAAAAAGACTGCTATCCCAGGCTTCGGCTATTTTTATCCGAGCTTTTTCCTCTCTTTTGTCGTCTTCTCTTTTGGCCTCTTGTTTTTTCTTACTTTCTTTTGTTTTTTTCTCTGTATAAGTATAATCCGAAATTGTAAATTCTATGTTTTTACACATCCAATTTCTAAACATTGTTTTCATCAGTTCGGAAATATCAAAAGAAAAAAAAATAAATTTGCCTATTCTGTCCAAAAAAATAGGAGAATGCACATTTGCTTGAAATGGTTCCAAAATAGTTATTTTGCGTCTTTGTGCTCGCATGGATCCTTTTATTATATCTCGACGAAAGTCCGATTGTTGTGAATAACGTATCAAAGTCACTTCGTCTATTTGGTCATAATTGGTTGTATCCTTGTTATAAGTATCATTATTTTGTTGATTATCA
>CATIWF010014378.1:0-99519 GCA_949630135.1 Balakata baccata | reverse complement strand
GTCAAGTTTATCTCGTGAATACGTTCACGCCGAAATTCCTACGTATGCATGTGTTTCGTGTGACAGACATTTATAAAATAAATATATTCAAATAAAATGCATGTGATAATGCATGTATGGATGGTCGAGAATGTTACAATTTAAGAGGGAGTTTGAATTAAAAATAAGCTAAGACGTTAGTACATATTGACCAAAAAACTCTTATCCATGTCGTTTTGTACGAGGAAAGTGTTTTATGCCTATGACAAGGTTGTTACTTGATTCTTAAAAAATTGTGTATTGGTGTGAAATGGCATCATATGAACTATAATATGGTTGATTTTGATTAAAAATTGTTTATAGTATGATTTTGGTATGAAAGTGGTGATTAGATGTTGATAAGAGCATAAAAGTTGGTTAGCATAGAGATTTGCATGTTAATGTGTGCTAAAAAAAAGAAAATATGGGTTTGGTATGATATTAAGACTTAAATATGGCTTAAAAAAATGAAGGGGTGTAGGGGAAGGCCTTGTTACATTCCTGACACATGCATGTAACAAATGTGATGAGGCTTGAAGCAACTAGTGTTATAGGTGCGACAAGCTATCATGGACATCATGACTGTGACAAAAGCCTACAATCTATTATCACGGGCATGATAAAATATCACACGCGTAACAAGTGTTATCTCCCTTCGCTTGATTTAAAAGACTATGATGTTAGAGATGTGCCCAAAAGGCAATCGCCTCAGGCACTTAGTGTATATATTCATAAATGCATTCTTTCATTATATTAGTGTTCATTTGCATATGAATTGATATAGATGTTAAATTGATTAATGAAAGTCCATGATATGAAACATAGCATGAAGGAAATCATGATGGGATCATGATAATGAGATTCTTATCATGTGTAATTATGTTAGTATCTAAATTATCCCCAGTCATAGGATCAACAAGACAGGACATTGTTAATCTAGATAGACTAGCATATGTTATATTCCTTGAATAGATCAAGTAGTAGATCTCATAAGCTGTGAGCATGAGATGTTCAATATTAACATGTGGATGCTTGCTAAGAGTAGTCAAGTACATTGGATGACCTGCTATGAGATAATGATATGGATTATCTATTCAAATGTCAATTATAGTCTTATCATAGCAATGGTGCATGTATCCTTAGACTTGAGGTACTCAAGGATATCTTGGATACTGATTATGTGCTTTGACTCCATTCCTTGTTGCCTCATAAAGGTCGCCCAAAGGGTGGTGATTGGGTACAGCTTGAGGTATTCGAAGGTAATTGGGTAGCCAACAGAGGATTCAACGCTCCTGATAGAGGGAGAGTATACCCACGGCTTCTTTTCGGGATCATTACACGGGAATCTCTGGCCAGAGTGGAAATGTCCTGAAGATGATCTTTAGTGACATGTCTAATAGAGTAATGAGTCCCAAGGACAAGATCTAACATCACTTGTGCTAGGTGTGACGTCGTCAGTCTATCAGGAGCTAACATATAGTCCATGCTCTGAACTAAATGGGGTATAGAATGGTGAAAGGATGAATTGCACATATTATTGTTTATAGAAAGGTTCGTAGTCAAATTACTGACCTTTCGATCAATTGGAGCTCATGATATGTTGCTAGATACCGCTCATGACTTGCTTAAATTATTTGATAATTTAAGTGGCCAACATAACTGGAAACCTAATGGGTCGCACGCTTTAGAGATGTAAAAAACGAGTAAAATGGCTTTGGATGAGATCCAAATATGAGAGAATTATTTCGAGTCGGTTCGCGATAAGATCGTGGGGAAAAATCGCTCGAGGAGGTTGACGGGCTTATAGGCCTACCAAGCCTGTCGATTGGCAGGCCAACTGCGGGCTGGTGTGTGCACTAGCGCACAGCTGCTCGCATTTGCCATTTAAGTGGCCTAAATGGCCATTAAACCTATTTACTATACATAATCTCTCATTTTTTCCTCTCTTCAATTTGGATCTATTTTTCTGATTTTCTTTTGGATCTAAAAGATCCCAAAAGATAGAAAATAGACAAGAAAAAATTTTTAGGATAAAAAATTTTGGAGACAACAAGAAAAATTAAAGAGTTTACTTTTTCCTCTAAAATGAACATTCTCATTGCTAGCACTTTGAGGTATATTCAAGTCATTTTCCTAGTGGTTTCATTCTTTCTTTTTTGCGTAGATATTGTTAGAGACAATCCAAAATTAGATTGTTGTGGTTTGCTACAACCCAACAAGGTGAGAAGTTGAAGAAAAATCAAGAAATTATAAAGGTATAAATTCTGAATTTTCCTTAGTTAAATTAGTTTTAATTGGCACATGTATAATCTTTTGATTTGAGTTTTGAAATTTTTATTTTCCACTACGTAATATGTATGTGATACATGCTCAAAACCCATCATTGCTATCAAAGCCCCCTTGTGCCCATTAAAATTAATTTTAATTTAAGATGCAATTGGATTGCATGGTTTTGATGATTTTGGATCTTTTGGTTTGTAAAATTGAAATTAATTTGTAAAATTCATTCTATATATTTTTCCTTCTATGATCTGATCATGAGCTGATTGAGGATGATTATATTGATTGAAAAATTGTTTGAATATGATTCAAATAATTAATTTCAAATTTATTACAATATTGCTGAAAATTGCATATAATAACTAGATATTTTATCATAATTTGCTAATTAAAGCAATTCAACATACTTTAAATTAATTTATCATAATATCAAGCCAATAAATTTCCATTATTTTATTATAATTAATAATATTTCTTTTGATGCCAATTATGCCACAAAGTATCTAATTTCATCATTTTTTAAAACATAAACTATGCACACACGTAAGTATGCATTTTAGTAAACAAAAATGTGTATATGTATGCACGTCAATAGTGCCTTTTCAAAGCCCAATATCTATAATTTGAAGCTTGTTCACTTATATTATTCTTCTTCTTGCTGAGAGCCTAATTTGAACATATAATTGATTAACATATTATTAAAATATTTATTGCTAATATAGTTTAAGTAAATAAATAATGATAAATAAATAAAAACTCAGCTGAAAAAAAACATTTTTGGAGACTTGAAAGTTGGTGGAATCAAATTGGGTGGTATAAATAGGCTAAGTTCTACATTTTTCCACCAATTTCTTCATTCTTCTTCCTTCTATCACCCAACATCCCTTTTCTTCCCTCTCTTTCCTCAAGATTTACATTAAAATTCACTCCAAAATAATTTATGTTCGGTAAATAATCTCTCCTCTATTATTTTTGGGTTGTTTAGAACTATTAGGGCTGTGTTATGGTAGTGTGTTGTGTCCCAATTTTGATAACCATAGAGACAAATTTTTGAGAGGTTTTGAACATAAAAGTTGTAGATTTATGTATTAGGTTTATGGCTATATAAATAATTTTACATGATTTTATTTATAAAAAAAGATATGTGTAAATTACTCAAACTGATTTTTAGAGACATATCAATGAGATACCTCATTTTGTTGGCTTGTTTCGATCACATTAAGTGCCTAATTTAAGGAAGCTCAAAACATAAAAGTTGTAGATCTATGTGTACTATAGTTGTCTATTAAATTTGACATATGTTCTTTTTGTGTAGGTTGAGTTATTATGAAATTAATCGTGGCTGTCCTTTGATTCAGCTGCTTCAGGTGTCTGTGCAGCTCTAATAAATTCGTACTCATTTTTGAAATATTTTTAGGCCGAATTAATTAAAGTGAAAAGCATGAAAGTTTTAGTCATGTGTCTTAGATAAACTCCTATAAAAACTATACCTTAAAATGTTGTATATTTTGTGAGTTATGATTATAACAAGTGACACTGGTCAGTTGTTATTCTTGTTGAACTAATTATATTGCCTCTACTAATTAAGGGTCTTAGAGACAGAATAAGTAAAAGTAGTAAACATGAAAATGTTCCACATTGTCTTATATAGGTTTTCATAAAGTTTCATGATAATAGAATGCACCTGTTGAAAGATATGAAGTTTTGAAATTGGTATATCTAAAATTGGCTAATGGCATAAGACATGATAAATTTTGAAATTTCACCAAAAATTGTGTAATGATTCAAAAATTATGAAATTATAATATATTATAGGTTAATGTGTTAAGTTTAATTAAAAATAAAAATCTTAGCAAGTATTCACATGTTAGCTCTAAATATCTCATGTCTAAAGTTTACAAGATCAACGACTTAATCAAATCAATGAGTATATCATGTGCTAGTCTATCCGGATTAATAATTTCTCGTCTCATTAATCCTATGACCAGAGATAATTTATATACTAATATAATTATACATGATAAGAATCGCATTATCATGATCTCATCATGATTTTCTTCATGCCATGTTTATATTATGGACTTCACTAATTGATTTAAGATCCAATCAATTCATAATATAAATGAACATGAATTAAATGAAAAATGTCTTTTGATTCATTCAAAATGAGTTTGTACAATAAGTGTTTAAAGGCGATTGCTTTTAGAGTACTTCTCTAACATACTCCCACTTGCACTAAAGCCAATCGTCATTGAATAATACCATAGTCAAGTACATGAGAATCATACTTATTTTGGGGAAGTGGTTTTATGAGTGGATTAGCAAAATTTTGATCAATGGGCACTCTCTCTACTTTTACATCACCTCTACCTATGATCTCTCTAATCATATGGCAACATCTGAGCACGTGTTTGGACCTTTGATGAGACCATGGTTCCTTTGCTTATGCAATGGCTCCATTATTGTCACAATACAGCTGTATCGAGTCAACAATATTAGGAAGCTATCCTAGATCAGTGATGAACTTCCTTATCCAAACTACTTCCATGACTACCTCAGAAGCTGTAATATACTCTACTTCAGTTATGGAATCATCAGTCATCTTCTATTTGGAACTCTTCCAACTAACTGCTCCACCTTTCAATGTGAATACGTAACATGACTGGGATTTGGAGTCATCCCTATCAGTTTGGAAGCTGGCATCTGTATACCCGCTTACCTCAAAGTCTCCATCTCCATAAAACAAGAATATATCATTAGTCTTTCTCAAGTACTTAAGGATATTCTTGATAGTCACCCAATAACCCTCACTAGGGTCTGACTGGTATCTGCTCATGACACTCAGAGCATATGATACATCGGGTCTGGTACATATCATAGCATACTTGATTGATCCTATAGTCTAAGCATATGGGATCAAACTCATACAGGTCCTTTCGTTTTATGTCTTTGGATACATGGACTTTGAAAAGGTAATCCCATGAGTCAAGGGAATAAATCTTTTCTTGAACTGTTCCATGCTAAATCTCCTTAGCATGTTATCTATGCATGTAGACTAAGAAAGACTAAGCAACCTCTTAGATCTATCTCTATAGATCTTTATCCCCAAGATGTAGGTTGCATCTCTAAGGTCTTTCATGGAGAAATTCTTAGAAAGCAAAACTTTAACAAATTGAAGGATTGAGATATCATTTTCCATAATTAATATGTCATCTACATACAATATAAGGAAAACGACTGCACTCCTACTAACCTTCTTATACACGTAAGGTTCATCTGGATTTTATAAGAAACCAAACTCTTTGATTGTCTCATCAAATCGAATATTCCAACTCCTTGAAGCTTGCTTCAATCCATAAATGGATCTTTGAAGCTTGCATACCTTTTCACCATCCTTAGATGTAAAGCCCTCTAGTTGTGTCATTACACATCCTCGGTAAGGTTTCCTTTCAAGAAAGCTGTTTTCACATCCATTTTCCATATCTCATAATCATAATAAGCATTAATGGCTAGGAGTGTCATAATGGATTTAAGCATAGCTACTAGACTAAAAGTCTCATCATAATCAATATCTTGTCTTTGACGATAACTCTTAGCTACTAGCCTAGCTTTATAGGTAACCATATTACCCTCCATATCGGTCTTCTTCTTGAAGACCCACTTGCACTCTATAGGTTTTATCCCTTCGGATGGGTCAACCAAAGTCCATACCTGATTTTCATACATGGAATCAATTTCTGACTTTATTTTCTGACTTCATGGCTATTAGCCATAAAGTCAAATTATGAACTATTCAGAACTTCTTCGTAGGTAGTAGGCTCATCATCCTCTATGAGCAAGATATCATTCTGATCTCTTATGAGAAATTCATATCTCTCAGGAGCAGAATGTATCCTACTAGATCTATAAAGATCTTGTATATCAGAAGGAATAGTTGTTACTTCATCTCCATAAGTAACAAGCTCGGGTTCAGGTAATTGATCTGTGTCTACTGGAGCTTCTTCAAGTTCAATCTTACTCCCACTAACTCCTTTTAGAAGAAACTCTTTCTCTAAGAAGCTAGCATGCTTTAAAACAAACACCTTTTGTTCCAAAGGATTGTAGAATTGATATCCAATTGTTTCTTTAGGATATCCTATAAATAGATATCGGTCAAACTTAGCATCCAGCTTGTTTGACATTGTCTGCTTCACATAAGCTGGATAACCCCACACTCCATATAAGAAAGTACAAGCTTCTTGTCTTTCTATATCTCATATGGAGTAGTATCAACTATCTTGGAAGAGACTCCATTTAATATATAAGTGGCAGTCATCAGTGTATAACCCCAAAAGGACTTAGGGAGTTCGGCTAAGCTCATCATCAACCTCACCATGTCCAACAGGGTTCGGTTTCTCCTTCCAGCTACACCATTGTGTTGTGGCCTGAAAGGTGGAGTCTATTAGGATAAAATTCTATTATCCCTCAGATAAATCTAAAATTCTTGACTTAAGTATTCACCACCTCGATCAGATCTACGTGATTTAATACTCTTGGCAAGTTGTTTCTCTACTTCATGTCTGAATTCTTTGAACTTTTCAAATGCATCAGACTTGTATCTCATAAGATACACATACCCAAATCATGAATAATCATTGATAAAGGTAATGAAGTAGGGATAACCACCTCTAGCATGCACAAACATTAGGCCACATACATCTGAATGTATTAGGTCCAATAACCTAGTAGCACGTTCACCCTTTCCACTAAAAGGTGATTTTGACATCTTTCCTAATAAGCAAGATTTACATGTGTCATATGATTCATAATCAAATGACCCCAAGCTACCATCTTTCTATAGCCTAGTCATGCGCCTCTCACTTATATGGCTAAGGCAACAATGCCATAAATAGGATGGTTTTAGTTTATCCATTTTAATCCTTTTATTATTTCTATCGATATTGAAGATAGAACTAGACATATCAAGAATATAAATTCCATTGCAAAGAGTTCTAGTCCCATAAAGAATATCATTTAACGTTATAGAGCAACCATTGCCACTAATAATCAAATTAAATCCATTTATATTCAAAGCAGAAACAAATAATATTCTTAGTTAAAACAGGAATATAAAAGCAATTGTCTAATTCTATTACAAGCCCACTAAGGACTGTCAAAACATAAGTCCCTATAGCTAAGGGAGCAACTCTTGCTCTATTGCCTATACATAGGTCTAACTCTCTCATCTTGAGCTATCTACTGTTCCTTAGACCCTATATATCAGTGTATATGTGTGAGCCACATCCAGTATCCAATACCCATATGTTATTACTAGAAATAGTATTCACTTTAATAATGAAAATACCTGAAGTAGATGATGCATCTAATGCCTTCTTCTTCAAGGACTCCTAATAGGCCTTGCAATTCCTCTTCCAATGGTCATTTTTGCCATAATGGAAGCAAGTCCCCTTTGAAGCAGTCTCTTTAGCCTTCTTCTTGACCACACCTCCCTTAGGCTTTATGGACTTCTTCTTATTGTTATTCTTACTCTTAGAACTAAAAGAGTCCACCAGCATCACAGTCTTGCTATCCTTCTTAATAGAAGGCTCAGCTATCTTGAGTAGATTGATCAGCTCGAGTATAGATGATGTAATCTTGTTCATCCTATAGTTATGTAACAGTCCCGCCCACACCACGAGAAATTGTCCGCTTTGCAGGCCCACAGCCCACTCACGGTTTTGCCCAATTGGAGGTTTCGCTCCAAAAGGCGCCTCGCGGTGGAAGGACGAGTCTGTCCTTATAAGGATCAGGACGGCTGGACTCCTTTCCGATGTGAGATCGAGTGCCACACTCCTTCTTGGCTATTGGATCTTGGGGCTCAACCTCCCCTCACCTCACCTCAGGCAGGCCTCCCTGTATTAGAGCCAGGTTTCGATCCTGGGACCTGTGGGTTCTTAGCCATTAAATGTTTAAGGGAGGCCTGCCCGAGGTGAGGTGAGGTGAGGGGAGGTTGAGCCCCAAGATCCAATAGCCAAGAGGGAGTGTGGCACTCGATCCCATATCGGAAAGGAGTCCAGCCGTCCTGATCCTTATAAGGACAGACTCGTCCTTCCACCGCGAGACGCTTTTTGGAGCGAAACCTCCAATTGGGCAAACCCATGAGTGGGCTGCAGGCCACCAATGGGTGGGCTTCGGGCCTGTAAAGCAGACAATTTCTCGTGGTGTGGGTCGGGCTGTTACAAATTTGGGATCAGAGCTGGGGACGGCTTTGGACTGTGTGGAGGAGAGAGAGGCCTGCCTGAGGTGAGGGGAGGTTGAGCCCCAAGATCCAATAGCCAAGAGGGAGTGTGACACTCGATCCCACATCGGAAAGGAGTCCAACCGTCCTGATCCTTATAAGGACAGACTCGTCCTTCCACCGCGAGGCGCCTTTTGGAGCGAAACCTCTAATTGGGCAAAACCGTGAGTGGGCTGCGAGCTACCAGTGGGTGGGCTTCGGGCCTGCAAAGCAGACAATTTTCTCGTAGTGTGGGCCGGGCTGTTACAAACTCCACATTGATAAAACACAAAAAAGATTATGGGCTGACTAATGTAGAAACTTAAAACTGGAAAGGTATTAATTTGACATGATAATTTCTCAATCTCATATTGAAAGAAATTAAGAGAGATTTATAAAAGGAAAATTACACACACAAAAAAATTCTAAATTTTATCAAATCTCACAATTATATTCAATTTTAAAATTTTTCAATTTAAATTATATGAACTTTCATTTTTAAAACAAATTTAGCCTTGTTATTATTGAACAAAATCCTGAATCTATGTTTAAACGTTAATTTTGTTGATCTTAGATTGATTGATCTTTATTTTGATATTGACAATCAAATTAAACGATACTAATGTCTTTATTTAGTGTTGTTTTGATATTTTTTTAAGTTTCAAATCAATTGGAATTCATTTACTATGTGAACAATTAACTCAAAAACAAAAGACGTGTAAGTCCCTCTCAGGACACAAGTATCCCATCCAGGATCCCTAGCCTCACACCCCGGAAAAATGATCCTTGAGATCCAGCAAAGAATCCTACTTGGGAAAGTAGAGCATCACAACCGGGACAAGGGCCATCCCGCTTGGAACACCAGGCATCACGACCGGAAAATTTAAAAAGATATGATCGGTTGAAGGCACTTCTACTAAAAGGTGTCACATCATCATTAGAAGTAAAAAATGGCCAAATTGATTAGACCATTATCACGATCGAGATGCATGTCATGTCCGGAATGTGTTCGATTTTTAGAAGTCATAGAGACCAGTCAACCTTCTCAGAAGAACGTCCCATTCGGGATAGTATTCTCCTGACTGGGAGATTTGACTAGGAACTAGTTGTTAGAGCTATCAAGCAATCATTGGACGCCACGTGGATTGTCCCGACCAGGACACCCTATATCTCGCCCGAGATACTGTCTTTTCAAACAGCATTAAATGCAATTGTAAGAAGACATTAGGGAGAGTTATGACACCCTTTATAAGAGTTAATTGATGGGTAATCAGTATAAATACCCTACCAAAAGGCTATTTATGAGATCTAACAACTTCATAAGTGCCAAAACTCTTGCAAATTAATTTCTCAATCTTCTTTCATTTAATTCTTTGTAAGGGTTCAAGTGTTAGCCTTAAACACTTGGGTAATCTTGTATTAGGTGTGTATGAGCCAAAATACAAAGAATTAGTTATTGTGTAAGCTATTAAAATACAAGAGAATATTGGGTTGATTGCTAGCCTTGGGAAAATATCATAGTTGTGAGTTAGCTAGTAAAACTCTCACTTGTAATCTAAGAGTTAGATTAGTGCATATCCAATTGAGATTGGAAAGAGGAGTAGGGTTAGTTAACATTTGAACTTTTATAAAATTTATGTCTACTTCTACTCTTAAATTTCTCCTTTACTTTGTTGTGTGTAAGATTTTTTAATTTTCTACTAATTCATCCCCTTCTCCCAACCCCCAGCCCCTTTAGTGATTGTTTGGACAACAATTGGTGTTAGAGTAAGATTTAGCATTCAAGCTTAACCAAAGCTAGAAAAGGTCAATACATGGCCAACGAAGGATTCTAAAGCCTCAAACCATTCTTTGATGGTTCCAACTACACTTTGTGGAAGTTTAGAATGGAGAGTTACTTGGATAGTGAAGGAATAGATGTATAGGAGAGTGTTTGTAAAGAATGGACAGCTCCAACAAAGAAGTATGCTGAAGGAGAGGAAGTCTCTCTTCCAAGAGATGATTAACTTGAGACACACAAGAAGGTCAATGGCAAGAACAAGAAGGTTATGACCATCATTGCTAGCTCATTTTCCTTTGAAGAGTGTGGGAGAGTTCAACATCGTCAAATTGCCTATAGCATGTGGAAGACTTTAGAGAACTACCATAAAGGCACCAAGCAAGTTTGTTCAAGGAAGATTTAACTCCTAATGAATGAATATGAGATCTTCAAGATGAACCCTAATGAGACTATCACCGACATGACAAACTGTATTCTCACCATCATCAATGGCATGAAGAAATATGGAAGACACATAAGCTTGAAGATGTAAACAACAAGATCTTGAGAAGTCTTCCTATGAAGGACTATGGCTCAAGAGTGGCGAGTATTGAAAAAGCTAATGAGGATATGAGCACCATTCCTACCGATGTGCTCATTAGTAAGCTTCTTACTCATAAGATGGCTCTTACTAGGGATAATAAGCTTGAGGTTGAAAGGGAGAAAAAGAAGCCTCTTGCACTCAAGGCAAGCACCACCTCCTTCAAAGTTCAAGACTTAGACCTCATTAATGATAATAAGGTAAGTGAAGAAGAGGATGAGGAGATAATCATGCTTTCAAGGAAGATGAAGAAGATAATAGTCAACAAGTATGGGACTATCAAGAATTACAAGCAAAGAGCTTCAAGATTCAAATGCTCTTCATCCAACTTCAATAAAAATAAGAACATGAAGTGCTATGAATGTGGGAAGAAAGGCCATATCAAATCCGAGTGCCCTAAGCTCAAGAAGTACAAGTGCAAGTCTTACAAGGATGGAGGGGACAAAGGCCATAAATTTACATGAGATGATCATATATTAAGTGATGATAAAGGAAGCCAAGGAAATGTAGCAAATTTGTGTTTTATGGCTTTAGGGGACAACTTCAATGAGGTACCTTCTACTTCTTGCTCTCTTGATTTACATTCTTGTGACGACGACGACGACGACGATGATGATGATGATGATGATGATGATGATGATGATGATGATGATGATGATGATGATCTCATTGAGGTCATGAGTCTAAAAGTAGAAAAATTAAAAAAGAATGCTAATTTTCATAAAAAGAATAGCTCCAAACTTAAAGATGATATATCTAATCTTTAAAAGGTTATGGAAGAACTAAAAACTTCCAATGCTTCTCTCAAGAAGTCGTTGCATGAGTTTTTATCTAAATCTTTACCTAATGCTTTACTAAAAGAAAATAATGCTTTAAAAAATGAAGTTAAGGAGTTGAGACCTTCTATCTCTAAAGGAGAATTGGGATACCCTCATTGTATCCTAAAGATCTCCTTTAGTGAGATATGACTTAACCTTTAATGGTGTATCATCATCATCTACACCTAGCACTATATTTGTTAAGACATCTACACCATAAACCTATTCTCTTAAGGTAATTGCCTCCAAGGCAAAGAACAAATCACACACCAAAGCCCCTACTCAAAGGAAGAGTAGTAAAAGCTCACATGGCTCAAGAGAAAAATCTCAAAAGGCCAATCATACCTTTTTGTATAAGAGACATGCACCTAGAAAAGCACACAATACACATGAGTGTTTTTATTGTTGTACATATTCTTCTTATGCCTCAAACAATAAGATTGTGAGGCCAAAACCCCAAGTGAGATGGCAAAAGTCTTTCAAGACTAAGTAATGTCATTATTGCATGGAGTTTACACCAACATTTATTGTTTAATAAGGAAATCACATTGGGATTCTTCCAAAACTAACCCCCAATGACTCAAGTTTGTTTGGGTACCTTAAACCAAACTTGAAATTTGTTTTGTAGGTATGCCTTAAGTGCACAAGCAAAAAGCATATATGGCTATTGGATAGTAGATGTTCAATGCATATGACTAGAAATAAGAGCCTCTTCACAAGCATCAAAAGTGTGAATGGAGGTAAGGTTACCTTTGGAAATAATATTAAAGGTAAGGTAGTTGGCATTGGTTCCGTATGACTCAATGACATTTCAATTATAGAAGATGTGATGTTTGTTGATGGTTTGAAACACAATTTTTTGAGTGTTAGTCAATTATGTGATAAAGGAAACCAAGTCATCTTTTGCTCTAATAGATGTCTTGTGACCTCTATGAATGGTCAAGGGATATTTAAAGGAGAAAGACATGACAATACTTACATAATTGACTTATATAAGTTCACTAATATTTCCTCTAGTTATCTTATATCAATTAGTGAAGAATCTTGGTTATGACATAAAAGGCATAGACATGCAAGCATGGATTTAATTCATAGCCTTAGCAATCATGAGCTAGTAGATAGGCTTCTAAAGGTCAAGTATTTGAAAGACAAGACTTGTGAGCCATGTCAAAGAGGCAAAAATATAAATCATCGTTCAAGCTCAAAAACATTATAAGTACTTCTAGACCTCTACAACTCTTGCATCTTGATTTGTTTGACCCTTGTAGAGTTGCTAGCTTAGGTGGTAAACATTACGTATTTGTCATTGTTAATGATTACTCTAGGTTTACTTGGGTAATTTTCTTAGTAGGCAGTGTAGAGAGCTTCACCCCAAAATGACTTAAGCAGATTAACCATTTTGACCATGCATATAACTTTTTTGATAATGGTTTTATTCACTCTTTTAGCTATATTATTGTGCTGTCAGTTGTCAGGAACTGTCTTCTCATGTTTGATACCATGGTTTGAACAATAGGACTCAAACTCCTTTGAAGTGTATTCATTTCTATTATCACTGTGAAGGTACTTCAAGGATTCACCTATTTCTCATTCTACCATGACATGAAACTTCTTGAAGTACTACAAAACCTTATCTTTTGTTTTCAAAATAAACACCCAAACTTGTCGTGAACAATCATCAATAAAAGTTACAAAATATCTACTACCACATATACTTTGTGTCTCAATGGGACCAATCATCAATAAAAGTTACAAAATATCTACTACCACATATACTTTGTGTCTTAATGGGACCAATCATCAATAAAAGTTATAAAATATCTACTACCACATATACTTTGTGTCTCAATGGGACCACATACATTAGAATAAACTAAATCAAGTACTTTCAAAACTACTAAAAGAAACCATATGTTGCTTGCCAAGTAAATAAATATCACAAGAATTTAAAAATATATATTAGCAAAGGGAATAAGAGACTTATTTGTCGATAACAGCAGCCCTTTCTCTCTAATGTGAGTCAGTTGTCTATGCCACATGTCTGGCAAAGCAACATCTTCAGCTGCATTTTCTTCATTATCTTGCAGTTTCATTTGAATTCTATACAATCTATTGGAAACTCTTCCTCTAGCCACCACCATGGAACTTTTAATGAGCTTCCACTTTAGATTAACAAAGTGACTTTGATAATCATCAAGATCCAAGGCATGAGTAGATATCAAGTTTAACCTTAAACCTGGCACATGATGTACATTTTTTAGAGTCAATATGAGACCCGAATCAATCTGAACACATACCTTTCCAACTCCCACTATATCTGCATGACTGGTATTTGCCATCTTTAATATACCAATATTTCTTGGTGTATATTGAGTGAAAATATCTCTCTTGGATGCAATATAGTAATATGCTCTTGAATCAACAACCCATTCAATGCAAGAATTTGTAACGATATTATACTGATCCTCCTCAAAGAAAAGCTCAACCAGTTCACCGTCTTCTTCAAATACAATGGTAGCAGTATTCTGATCATCTATCTTCTCTTAACTTTTGTCATCCTTCTATTGCTTTTTAAAACCTTACAATTTCTCTTAATATGACATTCTTTGCTGGAATAATAGCAAGTAAATTTTCTTTTTGATTGTGACTTGCCTCTGAATTTTCCACATCCCTTAGGTCTTCTACTTTTACATCAGCCCATGTTCTTTACGATAAGAGCCTATGAAGCATTTGTACTTATATCTTTGTGTCTAGTCTCTTTATTATACATACTATCTTTCACCATTTACAAAGTTATTATTCTATTTGGAACAGAGTTACTATGTGATACCACCAAAGTTTCCCAACTATATGGCAAAGAACTCAAAAGCAACAAAACTTGCAACTCATCTTCAAGATCTATTTTCATAGTGCTTAACTGACACTCAATGTTCTGCTACAAACCATCCATATCTAAACTTTAAATTCACTAGTTTTCTTGTTTATAAAGGCTTTATTCTGAGTATTTTTCCTCTTATACATATTTTCTAATTTTTTTCACGAAGCCTGTGCATCAACTTCTTTACTAATATGAGGATAAACACTAATATCGACCCATTGTCTGATATTTACTACATCCTTTCTGTGCATTCTCTCCCAATTACCTTCACCCATATCAGCTAGCTTCTTAGATCCTAGTTTAACAGGATCAAATAAATCATTGAAGTATAAATAATCCTCCATTATCGACTTTCAAATTGAATAATTTGATGCCAACAATTTAACCATTGAACAAGTTGAATTATTCATCTCAATTCACATAATTATCCCACTTAAAGAACTAAACTCTGATACCACTTGTTATGTCTGAAACAAGAATAATTGTGTAAATTAATATTCAATCAACAATGGAAAAAAAATAATCACGTACAGAAATTAAAGAAAATACAGTCACAAACACGACACAAAAATGACGTGGAAAAACCCTTCAGTATAAAGGGAAAAAACCACAGGCCAAACTCTGAATCAAATCCATTATCAACAAAGTCGGGAACAATTAACACTTAAGTTAATCATAAACTTGAGAAATCCTAATACAAAAAATACCCAAATTAAATTCTTGCCAGAACCTCAATTTTCCTTGATTGGAAATAGCTAATAAAATAATTCTTCAAATATTCTTGAAAAACAATATCCAACAGATCTTAACAATACCCAGATAATAAATCAAATAACAAAATAAAATCTTACTTGTAACACCCCTCGATATAACTAGATTTCTCTCTAATTATACCAAGGATGTTGCCATGCATGAACTTCAAAATCATGAACATTTTAAAACCTATTAATGCACCATGGCCATGATGACTTGATAAAAAAAACATATATGCATGCTCAAATAAAACTTTCTTAACTTTAATAAAATACATTATAACGACTTCACTAGGCAAAGCTTTATAAAATATTTGAGGAGTTATAAATTTATATGTCTTTCATGTTCAAGGTAGGTACAAATGTAATTACTCTAAATCCTTAGTACAAACAAAATAAAATAAAATAAACAGTATGAAATTATCACCAACCCCTATGCTTTGTCCATCAGCTCTTTAGTGACTTTATCTTCTTGTCAACTTTTATAGCTATCTACGACCTGCGTGGAAGATAAAACGTCCACACGCTAAGCATACTTTGCTTAGTGGTACATAAAAACATACAATCCACATGTACATATTACTTTACATATCATACAAGCATTCAACGCATACCATATTTATATTACCATGGAATAACTAAGCATGCATATAGCATCGTATCAATATAAGCCCATAATAATCTACACATCATTTAAAACATACCATGCTCCAGCGAGCTTTCCTAGTTGAGAGCGCTCACGTCAAGCTTAAAACCTATTAATCTTACACAACATTAGGTACAAGGGTGCTCACAACAAGCTTAAGACTCCTTGACCTCCTACCATGGTACCATATCATATTCTATCCTATCGCTAAACAGCTATAGTATAGACGAAATAATCTTAACCAAACATATGACATAACAATCATCTCATAAATTAGCTTAACCAATTCATTAAATTCTCTTACTATAAATCTATCAACTATGTTCTTATATCATTTTTAACATTTATAGTTCTTTAGTGTCTTAAAAATAAATGACTACATTTTATTTCATTTATAACCATGCAACTTATGGTTTGCCCAAGTGGAACCAACCTATAACATATGTATTCTCCCATAATTCATGTCACACAAATATTGAAGATTCATCAATCAAAACTTACAGGTTTATCATTTAATAGCTACAAGTTCATCACTTAATAACTACAAGTTCATCATTTAGTAACTACAAGTTTATCATTCAATCAATACAGTTTCATCACTTAATAACTACAAGTTCACCATTCAATCACCAGAGGTTCATTACTTAATAACTACAGATTCATCATTCAATTACAACAAGTTCATCACTTAATAACTACAAATTCATCATTCATGATTTACAGATTTATTAGTTAAAAACAAGTTCATCACATTCAACTCACGCAATCAAAACACTATATATATATATATCCAAAAACATAAGAATCAAGCATACCATTCAAATTAAAGATCCGTACTATTAATTCAACTTTTAAATGAATCAATAAAACATTAATATAATTTCATATGGCATCCACACAATACACCTATGAAATTTGTTATGAAATTATGTACAGATCTCTACAAAAGAAAACGCTTCTTGACTCCTATAACTCGGATCAAGCTCAATCCATTCCACGTCTTTGATTTCTTCATTTCATGCCAACGCCTAAAATCCAATTTGGTTGAACCAGTTCATGCATAAATTCTCCATTACTTTGTTAATTTCTTATTAATTTTCACCCTTTAATCTTTAATCTAGCCTTAAGCATTCGATTTCCATTAAGAAAAAAAAATATGAAAATAATAAAGAAATTATAGCATGAGAGAGCTTGAGTGAGACAAAAAAAAAAATGGAGAAGAAGTATGGAGTAGCAAAGAGATAAGGTTGAGATTTAATTTTGATAAAAAGAAAATATGTCCACTTTGGTCTTTTCTCATTTTAAAAATCTAACACATATTCAATGAATTTCCTCCTTCATTAATTTGAAAGTATGTTTATAAATATGCTTCCCACGTGGAAGACATGCCTTTATATATATATAATCTTTCCTTTAATTAATAATATGTATAAATCCAATTAAATCTTCGAACTATTATTCTTTCAATTTAATCCATAGCTTAATTTTAATTTCTTTAATATTAAACCTTAAACCAATAAATTTTCTATAGTTAAATACATTATTACTCTACATAACAATTCTTTTAGTTTCACAATTCATATATCGGAATGAAAATAACATTTTTACAATTTAATCCAAATCTACAATTCCACTCATTTAATTATAATTAAAATACTTTTATTTTAATTTCTCATATCTATTAGATTTAAAATTAGGTTTTGGTCATTTTAAGGATATTTAAATTGCAAGCGCACTTAATTTTAAATCAATACAGTACATCCAGCCTTAAAATATATACATTTATCGATATTCAAATTAGTGATAAGACATAACCACTTGAACTTTGATTTTTTTGGGAAAAGAGGAAAATCCAATATGCGTAGAGAAGAATATCAAGTCTTCTTTATTTCACTTATGCCATCAACAGCCTCACTATAAAAAAGAAAAAGGCCAAAATAACTACCACAGAATGTGGTAACAGAATACCACATAACTACCACATTATGTGTGGCGACCACATAATGCAGTCGTTAAATGATCTCCATGTGGTCACTAATTTGGTCCATCTCAGGGTCAATTCAGCTACCACATACCTGTGGTCGATGTCTTTTAGCAACCACAAATGTTGTCACTAATTATTATTATTTTTTTAAAAAAAATTATTTTTATTTATTTGTTTTACAATTATTGTGTGTGCATATATATATATATATATATATATATATATATATATATATATATATATATATTATTGAATAATTATAAAATATAATCGTAGCTTGAAAAATCAAACTAATAATTGAAAGTACTTTACAGAAAAAAGGGTAACAATTACAGCGTCTGCCTATATGGAATCAATTCCAACTTGGAGTTCAATTAACAAACATGCGTATGGAGTACATACAATCAAAATGATGATAAGTAAACCATTGGAGCCCTTCATTTTTATGTTACAATGTATTTGTATCTAATTTGATTCTCTCAATTTTGGTAACAAAAACATTTTCTCAACCAAAAGGACTATCTGTACAACAAGTGAATAAACAAATAAATGACCTACCCAATATCCCTGAGGAAATTCTTTCCCACAAATCTGGATATTCCCCAGCAATCTCTTGCCATTACTGACAACTTCCTGATTATTATTGGTGGACATAAGTCATCAAAGTTTACCTGCACTTCTGTACTTCCCTTTCGGCCCCTAATACATGTAATCTAGAGTATATCAATGAAGGAAACACCATATTAACTAAGAATGCCACTAATGCATAGCATAGAGTAAACTAAGATAAATAATTTTACTAAAAAATACTCATTAGAGAAAAGGAAAAAAAAACCTACTTTTGCTTTGAATCAGGAGGATCTGCTAGTGAATCGGTTATTTGTAATCAATGGTATCATTCAGAATGTCACTTATATCCTAAGCAATTTTAGACTTACATGCACATTAAAGGAATAGCTAAGTATCAGCATCAATAACTTGATTATCTTTTTGAAAAAATCCATATATGAAACATGAACATGATTCAAAAAGTCAAAAAGAAGAGATCCATTAGAATTTCATTATAGGTGTTGACCTTGTTGTTGTTGCCAATATTTTTACAGTATAATATCAAGGTACACATCTCCAGTACACCTTTTGATTGCATTCAGTTAGATCATTATAAAACGATCCATATCTACGGCATGACTCGCAAGTTGAAGCTTTTACAGTATAATATCTAGATACACATCCCTAGTGCACCTTTTGATTGCATTCAGTTAGATCATCATAAAACAATCCATATCTACGGCATGATTGGCAAGTTGAAGCTTAAGTCAACATAAAAATGCAGAAATAATAAAACCAAATAGTGCCAAAAAGAGATTCATACCATAGGGAGAAAAGTAGGATTCACTGAAAGTGAGACTTTTTTAAAAGTAAGACTCTTAATTGGATTGTAACCTAACGTACTCTCATCAAGGTTTAATCACAGCCAGTTCAAAGTAAACACACCTTCAAGGTGGAACGACAGTATTCAAATTGCAAATTTGAGACACCTAACACCAAAGCTTATTCCCTTCAAATGTCAAGTCACCCTCACATAATCTCAATTTTCTAAGTTTTAACTACTATATAAATATGTTATTTAGCTCGCACAAAATGCATTCACATTGAATTTACTAAAAAGATTAGATGGTAAGGAGATGAATTATATGTGAAATTTGAAGAAAAACCATTCTTTCTATCTTAGAAGATTGGTTCCATGCAATTCCACTCAATTTTTAATTCCGATGATGAAAAACCAAACTTACAAATAACAGTACAAAAAAGAAGAAAGCAATTCAATAGACACCTAAATTACAATAAGCAAGTTGACAATGAAAGAGCAATACCTGTAACAATCATTTTGCCCTTCAAAGTAATCTACTTGAAGAAGATCCAGGTATGCCTCCCATTTGTTTCCAATCACCTATAAAAAGAACAATGATCACATTATTACATTATCAAACTACAGGTTTGTAATTAATTATGATATTAATCAAACTATGATATTAATTATGATATTAATTATCAAACAATGATTACATTATTACATTATCAAACTAAAAAGTGATAAGAGCATTAATTATGATATTAATCATGACATAAATTACTAAGGATTAAATTAAACTAAAAAGCGATAAGAGCATCAACAAACAAATAAAAATTGACCAAAGAGCTGTCATATAATACTCATCTTGAAGCAACAATATCAATCCTAGATTTTAGTTCCAACGACATATGGAACTTCGCTTCCGAATTTGTGATGAATGCTTTCAAATAATTTGTTGGGCATTTACAGCGCCTAACCTTTAGCTTCTCCTGCTATATCAAATTCTATAGGTGGGGAAAACACACATACACACTTTAAGAGTCAAATTCTCTATGGAAGCATATTCAAATATAATTACTAATGCATCTACTCCAGCCTAGATTAGAAGATATCATTCAGAATGTCACTTATATCCTAAGCAATTTTAGCTTTACATCTACATTAAAGGAACTGCCAAGTATCAGCATCAATAACTAGAATATATTTTTCAAAAAATTCAATTCTACTGAATGAAATAATCAAAGTTTAAGCACTAAATCCATATCAATATAATAACTTTTTCATTCACAAATCTGAATAAGACTCCTATCCTGTGCTACATGATACTCCTAAAAGTTTGATTACTGAGGCATTCAGTTTTGTAATTCTTACATGTCCTTAATACTGCAACATTGTTCCATGATCTCAATTCCCAAGTTTTGTAGCAATGTTGGCGACAAAAACCTTTACAATGTTATTTAAGTACACCAAAGGTGTTTCCCAATAAGCTGTTACAATGAAATCAAGAAAACAAACAAATAAGACTTAAGAAATTTTAGTTGGTTCATAAATCCTTTGATAACTTAGTATAACAGTCAAAATAAAGAGATAAAATAATAATATTAGTGCTTTTATTTCACATAGCGTAAGTTTGCTATAAAAAGGGGGAAAAAAAAAAAGAGAAACAGAAAGAAGAACCTAAAACAAAGACACACAGCTAGAGACCCAGCAACTTTATTCTCTTAACTCATCTGTCACTCCCTCAAAGTGTACAAATTGTTCTTTGTAAAGAAGAAAGGGAAAACAAAGGAATAAATAGAGTGTGGTTTAAGAGAAAGAACTAAAAAGGAAAAACGAAAGGAAAGAAAGAAAAGAACCAGATATATATAACACTGCCCTGTATGAACAGATTCAGTACTAGTGAAACAAAAGCCATAAAAATGGATGTAATTAAAAATCAAAACAAAAAAATCATAAATTAATCTTAATTACAGTGAAAATTGACATTAACTAGAATTGTTCTTAATAACAAATCAACATCCCAAAACCTAAGCGGAAGTTGAGTTTTGCGATGGTGGAGAAAAGGCAACCAACCTTGAGCTAGGGTGTAGTACCTAACCTAATGATGGAAGCGACCATATGGGTATGCAATCTGGGAACGGTGGTGACAAGAAGTTGAGGTTTCCCATTGTGCTCGGTGGCAGCTAGTTTTTTTTTATAACATAGGTCTGCACTTCCGACACCTTTGTCGCCACCGACGGTAGACGTGTGCGGCAGACATAATGTTTCTTAATAACATAGTGTTTCTTGGATTTCTAGTATGGTGAGGAAAGAAGGAAACGAGGATGAAATGGAGAAAGAAAGAAGAACGAAGGGAGAAAAGAGATTGGGGGCAGCAGCACACAAGTATGGAGAAATCTAGGTTTAGCTTACATTTTTCTATAATTTATAATATTCTAATAATCTTTATAAATTACTTCCCATTAATTTTATCTGAAATTATTAAAAATTATGGAAAAAAATATTTTTCTAGCTGTTGTACTCTGGTACCTATTTCTATTAATCAACTTTACCAAAATATTAAATTTTTTATTATTTTTATTTAAATTTCAGATGAATACACTAATTAATTTATTTATTTTTTGAAATACATCATGAATTTTCTCATACTTGGTTCAATTAACTAAAAATATCATCTTTTGAACAAAATATTTTATTAGTTAACTATAAAATACTACAAAAAAAAATATTCTTATTTATTTTTTTTCAAATTTGACATTTTGTTAACTTAAAAAGTTATATTAAAAAATAAAGACAAATTTGATATTTTGATATCAAGTTGATAACATTGAAATTTTTTGGTATTTTAATTTAATTTCGGTATTTTTTAAAATAAAAAAAGAAAGACAAATTTAAAATTTTGTTAATTTATCCCTAATAGCAAAAATAAACAAAATAACTATATAGTATATTAAACCAAACTTCAAAGGCTTTATATTGTATTTTCAAAAAATAGAAAACCAACTAATATTGATACATTCAACCAAATCTTAAAAGTGTATCAAAGAATGAGCTTATAATTAATCAATATTTAATAATAATTATTTATAAGAATTAATAATAAATAATTATATACTAAAATTAGCTATCACAAATATAATGCGGTAACTAATCAACAACATATATAAATGTGGTAGCTGATCAATGGCCACCAAAAAATATGGTCACTATTAGCTACAACAACTAAATGTGGCAGCTATTAGCGGCCACTTTCATTGTGATCGCTACAATGAATGTGGTAGGTATTAACAACTACAATGATGTGGTAGTTATTAGTTACCACAATTAAGAGAGTATTTGAAATTGTTCTTATGTATGTTTTAATTTTTTTTAATTAATTAACTTATTTTTTTAATTTTTTATAAATAACTTTTTTCAAACATGCTTCTGAAAAAAAAATATGTACTTGCTTTTATTCAAAAACAGTTTTTTAAACTAAAAAAGTTAAGAATAAAATTTTTTTTTTTTGACAAGCATTTTTTCCAAACTCAAACCGAAACGGGTCCTAAATGTGGTAGCTATAAATCTATTAGTGACACTTAATTTGATTGTCAAGATTAAAAAAATATTAATTATGCTAAGGTCAATACTATCTCTAACTTAGTAGTACATATAAACATTTAATTTCTCTCATACAATCATACAATTACATGACATATATTTCATGTCAAGTATCACAAAAGAAATTCCACATACTAATATAGTTTTTAGGCAAGGTGTAAATAATTATTTCACAATCAATATATATACACTAATCTTACCATTATTTAATTCACTTATAATATATTATTATTATTGTTTTTGTTGTTGTTCGGCTTTAATCATATTGTGTCATGCGCACATTTTATTTTTCTCTTATTGGCATGTCAAACTATCCATTATTCTAGTTCAAAGCTAGGTGTATTGAGGCTATGATATTGTTATCAACATTATTATTATTATTATTATTATTATTATTACATTTTCCTTTTTAACACTACTTACATTGTTATAAATTATATTTATATTGATTATGAATTACCGATATCAAATGTTAATTTATGTTTTATATGTCTATATGTATCAATAAGATCAAAATTTACAAACATCATATCATATGAAAAAAATCTATATTTTTTTAGCTTATTGTCTTAACTTGAATTTGTAAAAACAATTGTCGGAATCTGAGTTTCCTACTAAAAGTTATGGCTATTTTGCTGAGATATGTTCAATTAAAAATTTTTCCCAGCATCCCCATAATGCTTCCAGATTCGAGATTTTATAGTAAATTTTTGGCATAGTTGCAATTTGAATTACAGCTTATATTCTTCGTAATATTTCTAGTACTATGAGTTAAATTTTCATTTCCAATTGGTTTCATACCAATCAAATGATCACAACATGAGTTATGATTAAATTTGTTAAAACTGTTCCACTGAACTTAAAACATGACATCACTTAGACTTGTTGCAAATGCATTAATTCACAACCTTATGCAATTATTATTATACTCAAAATTTTCAAATCTTAAATCTCAATATTTCATATTAACTTACCACAAAATTATAAAAATTATAATTTAAACCACAATGTTGCAAGTCACATGCATAACACACAATTTACATTGTTATATAGCATATAAGATTTTTTTTTATCAACGAAGCATATACCAAAGCAACGCATTCATGCTCTTAAGCATACCATTACCTCCATATACAATTATTACACATTCAACAACCACATATTAATCTTTATTCATAAATATGTCATAATACATAATTTCATCACTTTTTCAACAATTTGTACATATTAACAACCCAACATATCATTTCAAGTTCATAATCATACCACATTACATAAAATTATCAATTAAGTATATATGTGTACAATCAAACATGCAAAGTGGCGAACTAAAATGCAAATATGTATAGAACTCAATAGAGTTTTACCTAAAAATCAAAATCTATGGAGCTTATTTATCTTTCTTGATGGTCACCTCCTTCTTCAATTTGTTAAAAACCTAATTTGAAAATATAATTGACCAATATATTGTTAGAATACTTCTTCTTAATGTTAGAGATGAGCCCAAAAGGCAATCGCCTTAAGCACTTAGTGTACACATTCATAAATGTATTCTTTCATTATACTAATATTCATTTGCATATGAATTGATATAGATCTTAAACTGATTAATGAAAGTCCATGATATGAAACATAGCATGAAGGAAATCATGATCCCATCATGATAATGAGATTCCTATCATGTGTAATTATGTTATCATCTAAATTATCCCTAGTCATAGGATCAACAATGAGGATCAACAAGATGGGACATTGTTGTTGATCCGGATAGACTAGCACATGTTATACTCCTTTATTGGATCAAGTAGTAGATCTCATAAGCTATGAGCATGAGATATTCAAAGTTAACATGTGGATGCTTGCTAAGAGTAGCCAAGTAAATTGGATAACCTGCTATGAGACAATCATATTGATTATTTATTCGAATGTCAATGATATTCTCGTCATAGCAATGATGCATGTATCCTTATACTTGAGGTACTCAAGGATATCTTGGATACTGATTCTGTGCTTTGACTCCATTCCTTGTTGCTTCATAGAGGTCGCTCATAGGGTGATAATTGGGTGCAGCTTGAGGTATTCAAAGATAATTGGGTAGCCAACAGAGGATTCACCACTCCTGATAGATGGAGAGTATACCCACGGCCTCTTGTTGGAATCATTACTCGGGAATCTTTGGCTAGAGTGGAACTGTCAAGAAGATAGTCTTCAGTGACATGTCTAATTGAGTAATGAGATTCAGTGACAAGATTTAAAATCACTTGGGTTAGGTGTGACGTAGTCAGTCTAGCGGGAGCTGACACAAAGTCCATACTCTGAACCGAGTGGAGTATAGAATGGTGAAAAGATGAGTTGCACATATTGTTGTCTATGGAAAGATTCGTAATCAAACCACTGACTTTCCGGTCAATTGGGGATCATGATGTGTTGCTAGATACCGCTCATAATTTGCTTAAATTATTTGATAATTCAAGTGACCAACATAATCGGGAATCTAATGGGTCACACGCTTTGGAGATGTAAAGAATGAACAAAATGGCTTAGGATGAGATCCAAAATATGAGAAAATTATTTTGAGTCGGTTCGTGATAAGATCGCGGAAAAAAATCGCTCAGGGGAGGCCAGCTAGGCCATTTTCTTTTGGATCTAAAAGACCCCAAAAAACAGAAAATAGACAAGAAAAAATTTTTGGGAGAAGAAAAATTTTTGGAGAGTTTAATTTTCTTCTCATATGAACATACACCATTGCTAGCATTTTGAGGTATGTTCAAGCCATCTTCCTAGTGGTTTCATTCTCTCATCTTCGCGTGGATATTGTTAAAGACAATCCAAGATTGGATTGTTGGGGTTTGCTACAACCCAACAAGATGAGAAGTTGAAGAAAAATCAAAAAATTATAAAGGTATAAATTCTGAATTTTCTTTGGTTAAATTAATTTTAATTGGCACATGTATAATCTTTTGATTCGGGTTTTGAAAATTTTTATTTTCTGCTGCGTTATATGTATGTAATACATGATCAAAACTTTTCACTTAATTTGTTTTAAATAAATAACTAAAATTTCTCTTGAATTGTAATATGGTCTTTTAGGATTGTTGACTTTATAACTTTTTTTATATTTATCCAATTTATATGATTCTTATTTCTAATTGAATGTAACACATAAAATTATAACAAATTACAATTTTATAATTTTTGGAATATTACACAATTTTTAGTACAATTCCAAAAGTTGTCATATTTACTGCCCTTAGACAGTTTTGAAGTACCTTTTTTTCGTGATTTTATTTTATTATTGTTATTTCTATATTTTTACATAAGTCTAATCTTATTAGTCTTTACTGAAATGCAATTTAATTATATAGTCTAATATAATCAAATTAACTATGTTAATCAATTTAATATATTTTAATTTCTAATTTAGTTATTTATTCTATTTTATTTCTAATGTCTGTTTATGTGATTTTTTATGTATATCATTGTCATATTTATTCTAGTTAGGCTCTAATTAGCAGACATTACACATTTTTTTGTGGTAGCTATTTTAGCTTTTTTTTTTTTGTAGTCTCTTTTCTCACCCAAACTCGAACAACACAAAAGAAACATATTTATACTTGCTTGTAAAGCGTGCAGAAGGCTAATTCAATAAAACTTCTAATTCACGTGGCTGACATTATTTTTCTTCTTTTTCCTTTTTTTTTTTTATTTTTTAAATTCTATTCCTAATTTGAGTTGGACTTCTAAGTTAACACTCCTCCCATACCTTTTCACCAATACAATAATAAACTTAGGTTTTCCATAATTGAAGGCATTTATCGATAAGAGATTTTTGTTTTGATGTATTGAGAAATCAATCATCTAGTCAGTAAAAGAATATACAGACTTCGAAATCAATCAGCAAAATACACTGTCATTGCAAAAATATCACTATTTTTATTCAATTTGAATTTCCCAACTCAATTATGTATACCACTACAAACACATAGCACCTTTAAACTCTTGAATTTGCAATCAAAGGCATTATGGACATATTTATCTTTAAAAAAAAGTTAGAGTGATAATTTACTAACTTCATATGAAAGGATTTATGAGAGTGCGCTCAGAGACAACGGTGATATTTTGTATAACCTATATTCAAAATACCTAGATTTAAAAGCACAAAGAAGAAAAAGAAAATATGGAAAATGAAGACGAAGAACTAGAAACCTAACCGCAAAAGAAGAGCAACAATGATGGAGTAGGATTGGTTAGAAGCGGCGGTAGACGATGAATGTTTGGGAAGGTTGCAACGGTAGACGGAGACATATGGGGAAGAGTAGTGGGTCTGGCTCATTTAGGCTTGGGTTTTGAATCTTGTTTGGGGATTTATGAATTTATGTAGGAAATGTAGCGATGCTTTAATGTGTGATGCTAAACACATTGGTAAATCATTTTGTTGAAACATAGCGTTTCACCTATAAATGTTAGCAATGCTAACAAGGCGTTGCTCACTAAGATTCTCAACCAATTTTTGTTTTAATTTGTATGATGTTCTATTGGTGTCGCAAAATGATGAACTTGGCAACAAATGTTGCGACGCCACAAGTTGGTATAGCTATTTAGAAACACGGCGTAGGGACGCACATGAGTCGCTACTATTGTCGCCAATATTAGGCATCAATTTTAGCCACAAAAAGAAGCTGTGGTAAAATTACTGTCTATAAAATAAAATTAGATCGCTTAGCGTTGCTATTTTAGCATTTCTTGTAGCCACAAAACTAGTGGACTCCACCAAAGGAGCTCAGCAGCAAGGTAGAGTTAGCATTCGTATTTTGTTTTGGCCACAAAGCTTAAATTTATTCTTAAACTATACCCTAAGGTGTCATTCACTCCCTAAAAAAAGACAGAGTGCATATTACTCCTTAAAATTTTAAATCAGTCCATATAAATCTTTGAACTTTGGCTCTTTTAACCCAATTTCATTGAGCTGACTCAGTCCATTCAAACCGGCATCGTTTCATTTTTTTTAAAATATTGTATTTTAACAAAAACTACGTCATTTCGCTAATTAGGCAGTAATAACTCTAATTTAAACTATACGGTGTCGTTTGATGAAAAAAAAAATAGGGCTCTATGAAAATCTCTAACAGAGCATAATTGAAATCATCTTCATTCTTCAAATTCCTCTCCATCACCAACGAAAATTTGTTTCTAAAACTCGACAATTCGTCCCCTCTTCTGCATTGATTTCCTCACTTTCATTACTTCATTCCATCGTCCCATACTAGCATACATGTTTGAAAGAAGAACATGATCACTCTATAATCTGGTATCAGGGCCAAAAGATGATTTCTTACCTTCTCCCCAGGTTCAACATAGCCATGCAACTGACTAGCGGCCGACATTGTCCTCCATACATAGTTCCCTTTGAAATATAGGAGATGGGTTGGTAGAGAAACCCAGTCGAAGAAATGGTAGTTTGGGTTTAGCTTTGAAAAGGAGGTGAATTTGAAATTTTAATTTTAGGTGGGTGAGGCAATAAATACTCATTCTCCATTGTTGTCTTCCTAAAATTCTTCTTCAGCAAAATATGATAGGGGCAAAACTTCAAATCCAAGCTCAATCAAGAACCAAGTTTCGCATAAATAATTAATTAAAACAATGTTTATAAGATAAGATAAATAGCGTCATCGGTATGCCTCCCAGGAAGGTTTAAGTTTCTGTTGAGGACTTAATATGGTTATTCAATTCTATGAAACCCCAATTTTCGCTTCCACATGAATTGAATATGGAGATGGATTGCGAGTTTTAGAGACAAATTTTAGTTAAAGATTGAGAGGAATTGAATGGAGATGATTTCGATTCTATTGTGTTGGGGATTTTATAGAACATTTTTTTTTTTTACTCCCACTCAAAACGACATCGTATAGTTTAAATTAGGATTATTTTTTTTTTTAATCAGGGAAATGGCACTGTTTTTAAGTGAATCGATACCATTTTAAATGGACTGAGTCAATTCAATGGAATTGGGTTAATGGTGTAAATAGAGTCAAAATTTAAGGACTTATGTGGACCGTTTTAAAACGGTAAAAGGTAATTTGCACTTAATCATATTTTAGAGAGTAACTCACACCTTAAGATATAGTTTTGGAGTAAATTTGTTATTTTTACCTTTTCTTTTCATGTCATTTACACAAAATAAACATTTTATGCATCAATACATATATTATCCGCTACTTGAACATAATTATATATAATATATAAATATGTATAAATATATAATAAAATATAAATAGTTCATCTAGACTTGTTTAAACTGTAATAGATAAAAATTTAATATTAATATCCAAATTTGTCACAGATTCGGTTGGAGTTTGGACAGAGGACCTCATACCTGCTATCCAATCTAATCATATATAATTAATATATAAATATATAATTTAATAAATTATTTTAATTTAGATGTTATGAAATATATTTTATGTTTTTCTTTATTTAATTTTATAGCAATTTCTGATAAATTATTCATATATTATTAAATTTTTAATTGTTTATTTAATTTGAATTTTATTTTAAATTTTTAATAATGAATAAATAGTTGTGCAGATTCGGATATTAATCGCACAAAGCTAATCAGTTTTGAAATAAATACAAATATTAATATTATTTTAAATGAGTTCAAAATGGATTCAAGAAGGATATACATCATCATATTCTGAATAAATATATCACTTTTCACGAATACCCATACCCTGCCCGTTATCACTTGCTCCTTTTAACTCCTTAGTACAATGAAAAACAAGCACATACTGGTAGAATTGTACAACGATTTTAAATCTTTCCAAACTGAAATGAAGAACTGAAAAAAATATTTGGAGTTGGACTGTACCATTGAGTTTTTTTATCGGAGTCGAACTGAACTGTATTGTTAATTTTTATTTTGATTGATTTGGATATTTAAATAATATTGTTAATTTTTATTTTGATTGATTTGGATATTTAAATAATATCTGAACCGAGAACTATATTAAATTATACTAAACTATTATGAAATTAAATTATATAGAAAAAACTGATATCTAAATATTTAAAATTTAGTATATATATAATAACTAATAAAAATTAAATAATTTACTTATAACATTATTTATAATTATTTATAGTTTTATTATACAAATATAATGAAACTTAAATTTATAAGTATACATATTGTAATTGTTAATAATATAAATACTAGTTTTGATATATTTGTGAATTATATTATTTTTTAATTTTAATATAAAATCAATATTATTTTAATTTGATTTGATTTATTTTTTATTAAATAATGTTTATATTATTTTATATAATATTTATATTATTTTAAATATTTTTTATTAAAATATTAGATATTTAAATTATTTTATTTATTTTATTACCTATTAAATTAATTAACTTAAATTTAATAAGTAATGTTTGGGAGTTCAATAAAAAAAAAACCCCCATTATTGAGCCTGCGCCTAAACCACTCTCATGCACTCGAAAGTACCTTTTCTTTTACTTTAGATTGAGATATAACCTCATAATATATCATGTACTTTTCAAAAACTCTCTCCATAGGTATCTGGTCGCAAATCAATAACCAACTAGATCATATACACATCTTTTCAATGATTGATATGTAGACATATTGATATACATGTGTACCGTAGAAGAACTCTATATATAAAATTGATATAAATTATAGCTTAATAATTAGATAATATAATAATTAAATTTATATTAAATTAATTTTTAATTTAATATATTTTAATATTAATATGTAATATGTTAGTGGAAATGGAGATCATTAGGTAAATATTAAGATATCCTCATATGATACTCAATATAAAAATAGTAGACAGCATTAAAAGAAACAACAATCTCAAATCAAACTAGACAACAATTAAAGACACTCCTTGGAAAGTCCTTAAAAACAAATAGAAAGGCAACATTTGGTTTTTAAAAATGTGCATTTCTCTGCATCAGAAATGCTCAAAGACGGAAAAAAAAAAAAAAAGAAAGAATTTCAAAGAATTAAGTATATTTACTATTACTAAATGCAATCCATTATAGACCAACAAAAGTTAATAGAACCACTATTTCAATTTTCATGTATATCGAAATAGTGATTCCTAATATCCCAATTTCCAAGTGACATCAAATATCCAACTTAAGAAGAGATGTAAATGAGACTTATTACATACAACAAAAGATGCATTGTAATATGTATTTTCTACATGGGATAAATTATTATTATTATTATTATTATTATTATTATTATTATTATTATTATTATTATATGTAGGTTGTATGTTAGTTATATGTAAGATATATGTAGCATTATTTATGATTAGTGTGCTATAATAAAAGGAAAAGTTATATGAACTTTGCTTCGGTACAATTGGATGTACCGGAACACCAAATTCAAATAATATTAATAATTGCCCTTTGATTGCTTTCAAAAATCAAAATTACAATTAGAATAAAAAAAAAAACTAGAATTGATAAAAACGATAACAAATGTTAGTCTTCTTCAATTAGATTCAAATTTAAAATAAACAATAAAAAAATTATAGTGTATATGTGAATTATGTGATAGTCATATATGAAGTATAAATTTTACATAATTATGTATTATTCATAATTATTAAATGCATCGTAAAAATATATGATAATTATATAATACTTATATATACATTATATGGCAAACATTATAATAATTACCATATCTAGTTGTTGTTATTATTATTATTATTATATGTCGTGGTTCCGAGATAGTTACTGCTGCATTCCAGAAAATTTTCTGAAAAAAGAACAACATCAATATTGTAAAAATATCACTAGCATTACAAACAATATATAAGCAACGAGAATAAGTTCTGGAAATAAAAACAGTGTCATTATTTATAAGTACCAATCTCACAACTTCCAACTCCAAACCCGATTATTTTGTCCTAATAATTGCAATAAAATGACAATCACAAACACATAACAAAATTCATAATAATAAAAAAAAAAAAAAAATCAGAATCACCCACTCAAAGTCTTCCAACCCCAACATATCCTCCTATGCTTGTAAATAGGTGAACAACTTGACACAATCCTTCTACAAACCAGTAATGAGAAATTCAATAGGAAAGGACAAATCGAACTAAAAAACCAACAGGTGAACATCTTTTTAGATCCAAAACTTTAATTTCATTTTTCTTTCGATTTTCGCAGCAAACAAACAACAAAGAATAAATCGGACTAAAAATATTAATAGGTGAACAGCTTAACACCACCCTTCGACAAACCAATAATGGAGAAATTCAATAGGAAAGGATAATGAGAGCAACAATCCAAAAAGCAACAGTTAACCATAATGTGAATCAAAATCAAATTTAACCGTTAACCATAAAAAATGAGAGCAACAATCCAAAAAGCAATCTCTTGCATGTATTTAAGTTTATAGAGAGTAACGTGTGTCGAAAAACTGGAAATCAGTGATATGGAAACGTATCTCAACGCTAGAATTGATCAACAAGAAAAAGACATATTGATGCCAAGGCAGATGATTTCATCAACCGATCAAAGCAACAGTTGAACATCTGTAAACGCATGTCGAAGAATTGGAAATCGATGAAGTAGAAACGCATATCGATGCTGGAACCTATGGTTCAAACTCATTAATTAATGGGAAATTCATGGAGCGAAGAAAATATTTGAAAAGATTCGATAACAATGAATTTAATAATAAGAGATGAGAGATAGTGAGTTTAATAAAAATAGAAAATCAGAAGAAAGAATAAGAAAGCCAAAAAATAAAAATATAGAATAAAAAAGATATTGAGTGAACCGAAACATAAGAAAATAATGAAAAGAGAGTGAATAAGCCAAATATATCAATAAATTTAACTGATGTGCTAATATTGAATTTAATAAAAATCTATGCTATTTAGATAATGTTATTCTAAAAGATGTTACGTGTGACTCCACATTGAGAGAATGATATGTTGTTTATATAGTTTCTCCCTTTCACCGGTCTGACTTTTAGAGTGAACTAAAACCCCTAAACCTATATAAGTTTTCATAGTATTAAAATCTTGGCAGCTAATCCATAAGATATAACAAGCGGTAAAATCTTCTAATGCCAAGATCCTATATCAATTAGTTAAAAAAATAGTTTGCAATTTATATAAATTTAAAACTCTCTCTCTCATCAGTTTGACTAAAATGAACTAAGAGCTATCGGTTTATATAAACTTTCATAGTATCAAAGCTTTCAAAATTTCTCAATATTAAGATCCTACATCAATTAGCTGATTTGGATGGAAGGTTTGGGTTACAGGGAGTGAATCGACCAAACATTTTTTTTTCTTTTTAATTAGAAACTAGTAAACTAGAACTACACACTAAGAATAATCTTGTTCATAGTGTGTAAAATCTCAAAAATGACAAAAAAGACTTTCTTGTAAACTCTAATCGCTTTCTTGTAAACTCTAATCGCTTCCTTATAAATTTTAAAGTAACTATATATTTAAAATTGTAACTTAAAACTGAAAAAATTAACATCTATCTCATCCAAATCGTCATAAACAGTGAAACGACTAAGGATTAAACATTGCTTTTTTCCTTATCAAAGCATTATTCATTACTATTACTGTTACACAATGATTGGAGATTATGAATAAGTTTCATAGATGATTAATCAAAACTTGCAAATGAGGACTGCTTCTCCTATCACGTGCCCTTCTATTGCCTCCATTAGCTTCTCTTTTGTCACCTGCATTCCATCCATCCATCTTTCTATCAATATCATGTTACAGAAAAAGATCAGAATAGGTGTTTGGCAACATTAAAAATTAAAAACAAAACAAAAAAAAAAACCTTATTTCCAAGGTGGAGTTGATCAACATCCAAGGCAAAAAGCTTGAACTCAAACCTGTGGCCATGATTGGGAAGAACAGGGCCACGCCAGCCTGGAATCTTCCACCCATTGTTTCCTTCTTTGATTTGTGAATATTCAGTACCAAGTTCCTCTTTCTTGCCAGAAAATCCTTCAGGGATCCTATTTATGGAAGCGGGTATATTGACCAAAACCCAATGGGTCCACGGAACCATTGGACCATCTGGCTCATTTGCATCAATGTCCTCAACCACTAGAATTAAGCTCTTTGTCCCTTCTGGCACATTGTACCATTCTAATGGAGGTGATATGTCCTTCTTCGCACCTTGTCCTTCTCCTGTATACTTCCTTGGCAACCTTCCCTCTTGATCTATTTGTGATGAAACTAGCCTGAACTCATCCCCCATGACGGATCTCTTCTTTTATTATCTCTCTCCTTTCTACTGATTTTTCTTATATAGAGCTAGCTGGTTTTCATGGTTGGATTGTATTGTATGCATGTAGATTTTGGACAGGTGGCTACAAATTTTCATGGTGAGACACGTGGGAGACACGTGGAGTATTCTACGCAGTCAATGGGATAAGAACATTTCTACATGTTTCTGTTTTCTGTTGGAACTTGGAAGAAGAATTTAATAGTTATCCATTTGAGTTCTCTTTTGCATACTAAATTTAATTGCCTGGTTAATCTATCAAGCATTCGAATATTTATAATAGTTTATGAGATTGAGAACAATTATTTAAGAAAAAGTATAAAATACATTGATCTATTCACATTAGCAATAAGTAATGTCATTATCTCAAGCAATAAATTTTATTTTAATGCTACTGATATTGCAATCAGGATTATAAAATCTCATTTCTAATTTCTAATATAATAATTAGGACCGTAAAATCTCGAATTCCAACCTCCAATAAAACTCTTTACTCCAAAAAAAAAAAGTCACTTTTTAAACTGGCAATGTATAACCTAGCTTAAATATAAAATTTTGATAAATAAAAATTTTTTACTCTTCTTTCACTTGTCATATGCTTATATGTAGATAAATCAAAATTGAAAACTGAATATGCCAATCCTCAACAAATATGTGAGCTACTCGATCAGTGCAAAAGTTCTCCATAACAGACAAAAAGAAAATAAGGAAAAATTAATTATCCAAAGGTTCATAATTATTCTTTCCGTTACAAGCTAGACGCTCACGACATTCTTTGGGCAGCCTCCTTCGCCAAGAGTCTATCCTTGGCTTTGGTCTTGGCCTGAGATTTGGAGCCCATAATGCCACCACCCCACTTCTTGCGGTGCTCATCAAACTTGTCATTAAAGTTGGCCTAAATTTTATTTATTAGATGAAAAAAAAACAGTAAGAAATTTTGAACCCAATAATAATAATTTTAGTGATGGGTAGACCCATCTGGAGAAAATTAGTTTGCCCTCTTCAGCAACAAGCAAATTTTAAGATAACAAAAGTAGAATTATACTAAAACTTCATTTATGAGTTGCATATATTAAAAAAATAAAAAACTAAACTCATGATAATGCTACATTAAGACTAACAGGATGAAAAAGCTTAGCTTCAAAAGTAACATGTATTAAATATTTACCTTAACTGCCTCCAAAATTTTGCTAAATTCTAATTTATCCTCGTTTTTCACTGATGTAAGGCACAAAGCTGCAGCTGTCTTTTTATGGACAATCTGTTTTATTCAAGAGACCGTGAAAGGCCAATTTCCAAACAAAGCTAGCAAAAGTTAATTTAAAAATGGAACAAGTGCAGAAAATTTACCGCTCCAAGCCTTGATTTGCTCTTCACAATTGCATAAGGGACCTCCATTTTACGGCACAAAGCAGGCAACCAAACAACAAGCTCAATTGGATCAACATCATGTGCAATAACCACTAATTGGGCCTTGTTCTACAAGTATAACATAGCATTTATTTCATATGAGATATATAGCCTATACAAGTTGGATCAAAAGATTCAAGACTACAGAAGATTGAAAATTTTCTCATTCAATACGATGAGTTGATGAAGAGCAGGGAGTTACAGATGTGTAAAGGTGAAAATAAGTACAACCAAGCAATTATTTATCAAGAATTTTTCAGATGAGAAAAGCCAAATGCAACAAATTCAAAAATTATTTTTCAAACATATATTTGAATGATTAACTTCACGAAAGAATGAACCAACTAATATAAAAAATAAAAAAAAAGGTTGGCATATTATAGATTATCGACTTAATTACATTCTGGGTGAAAGCAAGAGCACAATAAGTACTTAAAATGGATACCTGCTCAATGAGGTAAGTAACATGGTTAAGCCCATATTTAACTACAATGGGCTTCTTTGAATCCACAGTTTTCCCTTCAGCTTCAGCTTGTGCCCTTTGAAGAAGCCTTTCCTTCTTAGCTGTCTTGTCCTCAGGTCTGTACTTGAGCAACAACTTGAAGAGTTGTGTTGCTGTGATGTAAAACAATAATAAGAAGTAAGACATTGATGTAATCATAATAACTCCAGCAAACCACTGCTTGCTGTATTGTCAACACTGGCAATATACATGCTCAATAGACATGCAATCATAACAGGCTTGATCATCGGTGTTGAAATAGCAGCCTATCGCAGTTTCTATAACAGTAACTAAAGAGTATATCGATTGAATGGATTCCGCTCAAGTTACATTTCAGATTGCTTCCCATAGTTGTCTGATGATCCTTCAAACTCTTTCATTGCCATTTTTTATACAGAAAATTATAGAGTAAATTACTATAACACTCCTGAAGTTTAATTGAATACTCTAGTTGGTTCCTCTATATTTGGAAATACATTATAAAGTTTCTCAGATTTAGTTTAATATATTATCTAGTCCTTCCATTTATTTTTTCTGTTAGAGACAAATAAAATGTCAAATTTTGTCCTTTTTTTTGTTCTAAAAAATATCATAAAAATTTTAATGTTATCAACTTGATACAAAAATATTAAATTGTCCTTTTTCAATGTATTTTTTTAAGTTAACAAAATGTCAAATTTGTCAAAAAATAAATAAATAAATAATTAAGCATATTTTTGGTATTTTATAGTTGACTAACAAAATATTTCATTCAAAAGTAATGGATGGCCTTTTTAGTTCATTAAACCAAACCTAAGAGACTATATACTGTATTTCTAAAAATAAATGGACAAATTAGTGTATTCAACCACCTCAGGGGTGTCAAAGTAATTTATCCAAAATTATAACTTCAATTTCAATAGATAGAGAAACTTGAAAGGTCAATTCTATAAAAAGAAATATTTCAAAATATATGAAAGTGTCAAGCAAACATAACTTTCTTTAGACACTTCAAAAGGCTACTTAGAAAACACTTCAGCCCCCAATTTGTCTAGGAAATTCTGCAATTTTATAGGAAAGCTGGTCAACCTTAATGTATACACGTCTTTTTTTTTTTTTTTTTGACAACTAGATGATGAGCTATTTCTAATACTGTATCAAATTTCAGCCCTTCAAACGTAAGTCGCATCAAGTTTCAATCCATCAGAATTTAAATCACTTTTTAAGTTATGAAAGGAAATTATAATAATAATAACAACGAAATAAACACTAGAATTTATATCAGATTCTCAATTATGATTAAATTTGGTATTATTGCAGTCAGAATTGATATATAATTGACTTGAAAAAAAAATGAAGAATTAAATTAATCATTAACCCAGAAACAAATGAAATATTGTCTTTTTAAACCAATTACAGATGGCCTTAACATATAAGATACCACATTACATATACACATTGTGTAAATAGTAGTAAGTTATCTGATGGTTTAGAGGAGCAAGGTGTTACTCTGGCCTGCTATTAGATTGTTAATTCTTGTGATGTAACATGTTTTTCTTATTAAGCAATTATAGCCTATACAATATGCATTACTGATTGCTACTTCTAGGCAACAGAAAACAATCTGCAGTTGCAAGTAAATCTTAACAACTCTAACAAAACACAACAATGTTGACAATATTCATGCACCTTATTCGCACAACCTTGAAATGTTAAAGATCTTACCCAGGTTCTTGTCAAGTGTTTTAGTGAACTGGTTAACAGCAGGAGGAACCTTCAGGCGTTGCCTCAGAATCCTCCGTTGCCTCTGAATACGAACAACATGAGGCCACTTGACAAATCTAGTCAAGTCCTTTTTTGGTGGCAATGCACCACCAATTCCAAACTGCTTTGGTCGTTTCTCAAACAGAGGGTTGACAACCTTTTCCTATAATAATTATTAAGTGAATGCAAAAAGAAAATTAGCTTTTAATTTCAAGGAAAGCACGTCAAGCAACAAACTGAATGAGAAATTACTCAATCAAGCTACAAACCAAATAAGGATTACTTACAGGTTTCTTCTTTGCTAATACTGGGACCTTCCCACCTCTTTTGGGAGCCTGTAAACATTTAAAGACCACTTAAAAGAGGAAAAATGGAAAAAGAAAAGAGAGAAGAAAATAGAATGACCTGAAAACTAAATACAACTTCTAGACATTCATACAATTGAAATAGCAATTAAATGGTAACAAGAAATAAACACTGACAAATATCATTCAGTGGTTCATCTTGCATTCATTTGTTAACTGTTTATAGGAGAAATTCTCATATAGACTTAATCTACTATGTCATCATAGACTAATATAATCACACATTGAAATATATTTAATTGTCTCATTATCATTAGTTGAAATAAATACAACATACATATACATGTCATTTAATAATTGAATTAGTCTATAGATGACATGGTAGACAGAGTCTACCTAAAAATTTCTCCTGTTTATAGATCCATGTATTCCAGCGTAGTAATAATTTTAAGCTTGCAAAAAGCAGCAATTACATAACCAAAACGAATTCCCAAATTCTTTCAAACAATGAGGCATTTATTGATGAGATCAAAACTATCAGTGACCAAATCATATTAAACCCTGAGATTAAAGGCAACATATTCTGAAAAATCTGAACAGGCTACGTTTCTCTATGATGCAATATTTCTCCCTTTAAATTTTGTACATTTACTATAGAGCAGAAAATGGAGCCCATTTTAACAAATGTAACTACTTGAAAGAGCATAATTACCCAGTAGGGAAAACCGATATCCACATATCATAAAAATTCAAAGATCTATGGATCAATAAAAACACTAATAACCCAAAAGACGAATCATTTTAGACTAAACACTTCAGGAAATGCACACACGAATAAAAAATTAAAAGTAAGTGTAGATGCAGTACCATGTTGGGGAGTCAGAATATTCTGTAGACGCAAAGACGGAAAAACCCTAGCGTCGCTGAACCGAGAGCTAATCCTTATCTCCCCTTTGTAACGAATGAATTAAGGTCATGTTTTGGTTAATGAAATTAAATAACCTTGTAATTAAATAGGTATCTTTAGAAGAATTATTTCTAAATAATTATTATTTTATGCTTCCATTTATAAGTATACATTTACTATTTTTAAATAAAATTATTAATAAGTATAATAACAGTAAAAAAAATAATTAATGATAAATAAGAATTAGTGATACGACGAACGATAATAAAGGAGGCTGAGGTGGATAGTGATAAAAAGTAATATTATTTTCGTAGTAAAATAGTTATTTTTTACTTTACTATAAAATATATATTCCATAAAAGAGAAGAATAATAATTTTATAAAATAAAAATTTTTCTTGAAACTCTAACTTTCTTTTCTCTTAATTTATTTTCTTCTTTTTTTCTCTAATCACCATATTTCTTAAGTAAGAATGAGTAATTTTTTTTGCTGTTATTGGCTTAAAATCACTTATTTATATTTTTTTTATCTATTCTTTTTAAAAATAAGTGATTATTCTACGTATATCTAGATTTTTGTGTATAATTTTATCATCTTATTTCGGCATTTGGTTTTATCTTTTTATTGCAACGTTTTGTTACATCATTTTTTTTTGTAAGCGATTCAAATAGGTAAAACATATTGATCAAATAAAGATAACAAATTAAATTATTGTCGTCAGTATGTTACAAAACTGAAATCATAAATATTATAGTCACTATAGTATTATTAAATTTATAGGTTTTGAGCCAAGTTATTATGTTATTAATCTAGATACTACGAATTTTTTTATTATTTCATGATCTATGGTTTTTAATAGATTTATATATGTTTCTATCAATGTATTGTTATAGTTTGGATCAATGAAGTTATTTTGCTTGTAAAAAAAACAATTTCATAAAACATTTATTATTTGATTAAATTTGAATTAAAGCATGAAATAATTATTGTACACATAATAGTTATTCCATTATTTATTTTTTTATGAACCAAACACGATCTAAGAGTTTAGAATGAATGAATTCTCATATTTTGAATGATATAGCTTAATACGTGAAATTCAATTGAAAATTTTATTAAATTATGTTTGGAACAAATATAAAATTTGATATTTATTTATTATTTTTTAAATTATTCTTGTAATGACTTTTTTTAAAAAAATATATAAATATGTTAAAAATAAATATGTATAAATATAGAAATAAACTAATTTCATGTAGACATATATTTAAAATATTTTTTTAAAAAATCTCAAACATTTATATAATTTGATAAAATTTACGTAACAAGACTTCATAGTTCAATTGTTCTTAAAAATTGGAATGTTAATGGGGTGGTTTCGGAACAGATTTTTCCATCCTCATATTCGATCCCAAAAATAAAATTTCATCCCCTAGCTTGCCTCAAATCTCGATGGAGAAAATTTTTTGGTACATGTCTCCACCTCGAACCACGATGGGAATTTCCGACTCAATCTCTGATTTTATTAAAAAAATGTTTATTTTTTAATATAAAAAATCCTCAACCCAATGTTATTAAAAAATATTTATTTTTTTAATATTAAAAACATTTTAAATATTTATTTATTTTTAATTAATCACATAATTTTTCAAATAAAAATTTGATTTTATTTTTAAATATGTATTATATTTTTATTTTATTATTTTTTAGAAATTATTTATGTGAAAAATTTAATAAATATTATATATATAAATATATAAATAAAACATATCAGGACGAGTTCGGGATGAAGCACATATGTTCTGTTCTCGCTCCCTCCCGCTATATAATACTTCGGGATTGAGACAAGACAAAAAATTATGAAAATACTACTCGGTTTGGGATGGATTCGGATCATGGCCCTGCGTATTGTCTCTACTTGAGAAATGAATTAAAAAAAATGAAAACAGAGAAAAAGAAAATAATAGATTGTGAATGTAAAATAAGAAAAGAGAAAAAGACAATTAAGTTAAAATTAAGTTAATCCAAATTTATTTACAACAGCGGTCTCAAATTTTCTCTGTAGAAAAAAGTTATTTTAATTTTTCTTTAATTTATTTTTTATTTATCTTCTATGCTTTTAACATTTTTTTATTAATACAAGATTCAATAGATTATGCGCTATCATTTTTTTATATGTACTGTCAAAATATTAAACTTTAACACTGTTGATAGATAGTGTTAAAAAGACTCAAAGTCAAGGTCTACAATTCTAAAGTAAAAATATTAATCAAGATTATTTTTTATTGTTTTATGCTTTTGACATTTAATATCACCATTTCATCGATAAAATAAGATTAAATACATCGACTAGGGGTATAATTAACAAAAATAAACTTTAGTTGCTTTATTTTAAAATAAAAATAACGATATGGTCTCCCCAAAAGTAAAGCAAAGATTTGATATGTAAATTAAAAAGAAAAAGACTGGAAGCTTTAAAGAACATGAGAAGATAAATTTTCTTGTCCAAAATGAGTTACCAGTACTTGTTCCAACTATTTTTTGTATCAATTAAACTAAAATACAAGTATTCTCGGTGTCCATAGGCTTCTCAAGCCTTGCTCTGTTATTCATTCTTTCACTTCTAACGAGAAATTCAAGCTTACAAGATTCATTGGGCAGAGCAAACAATTTCTGAACCCAAACATGCATCTTCCACCGATCACAAATACCACAAAAATATTGCGCAACTTCTCCAGAATGATCACTGAACAAAATCAACTTGCTAAGGTTTGCTAGTATATATAAATTATAGGCCATGAATAAATTTACCATATAAATTTAAACTGCATTGGTGAGATCCTTGCACCTTGATGGTGCTTTTAGATTTGGAAATAATCTTCAAAATGACATCATTATCATATTCAAGATACGAAGACAGCTTAATGCAAAACTAGGAGATTTTAAAACCACCTCAACCTCCTCTTTTGATTGGAAATCTTACAACAAAATTCTGAAGATTATTAATCACTTGTAACTCTACATCTTTTCTGATTAGATTCTTAGCTCTTACATGCTTCAATATCTCTAGCTAGATTTCTCAATGAATCTAATTGATAGTTGCCAACTTTAACATTCCTATCTATTAACAAAATGTCTCAAACACTCCATTTCCACAATGCGTCGGGTAACCTCATGCCATATTCTTTGGTATTCAGATTGAAGGTGTATAAACTCCTCAACTTACTAATGGAGAGCGGAAGTTGATAAAATATAAGTGGTTTCTCTAGAATAATCATGTATATCTAGGTCCATAGCTCAAATGAATCAAGTTACCTTTTTCTTTGGGTAGGTGACCAGAAGACTGAATCGCATTCACAAGATTCAAAACTCTAATTAGTCTAAAACTCGTTTTTTTTTCTTTTTGAAAAGCAATGTTTCATCAGTCGAAAATTCTTAAATATAGATATTTCTTGTTGCTTTTGTTAGAAAACTAGGAGCATGATTAATTCAATATTCGAATAAAACGACGAAAGGAATATAAAAGAAATCTGTGACATGTGTTTTACACAGTATTTTTAAGATAAATTCGCCACCTACTAACGGTATTTAGTAAAACTGACATTTGTCTCACAAAATATAACAGATATCAAGTAGATATTGAACACACAACGTCCACTTATAGTGAACTGATTATATGTCACACTCTCTATCAGTTGAGAAGAAAATAGAAGAACATTTTTCCAACAAGAGAAAGACTATAAAACTATTCAACAAAAGCCAAGAACTCCTATTTATACTAGATGAAAAAAACATGAGATTAATTGTGATTAATCTTTTTAAAAGCTGCCAATAATATTTTTGTAACATAATTCTAAAAGACAAATTTGAAAAATAAACGACACGGGCGTGTTGTTGTATCGTTCAATTGTAAAAATTGGGTTTGGTCTGAACCATGAGATTTAGGCCCGATACTTGTGTACACAGGTCGCGCACCTACGCATTAGTCTGTCTCCGGACTATGGATTTGCACCCTCTTGCACCTGAGCGTGCGATAAAGAGTCTTTCATACTACTTTTTTTACCCATGTAAAAATACATTTTACTATATAAACACAAGTCCAACTTTATATTTTAGTGATGTGGGACAACTCTTACTTTCACCTTAGCAAAAAATTTACTTTGATCTTCAATTTCTATCCACATATTCTCCATTTTGAGCATATGAATATATTAATTTATAGTTTTCATATTAATGAACACATATATGGATCTTTTTCCCAAATCGAGTTGTGGAATCCACCCGAATTACTCTCTCAAAATGGCTCATAATTACAATTTTTTCAACAGCTTTGTCATTTAATATGTGTTATTTTCTACAAAATATAAAAGAGAACGAAGTTAGACATTACCTCTTTCTAACAAATACTCTGCAAAATATCTTTTTAATCTTTTTGATATAGTGCACAGAAGCGCGAAAATGGATAGCCTGGGATGGGACCAAGATTACATATAAGGCCAGCAATAACTAAAGCGTAAATGATCAAATAATAATAATAATAAAAGTTAAATATATTATTTTAGTTATAAACAAAATAGAGAAAAGTCTTCCATTTCTTTTGGAAACAGAGACTAGGATTCTAAATGTTTGCACTTTTACCTTTCCACGGGATTAAGTTTTATGGAAAAAAAATGTATATATCTGTAAATTTAAAAAAAATAATAAAGCGATCAACCAATAGATAAAAAGCTCTTTTTTTATTCAATTAAATTAATATTAATTGTTTTACATTGTTAATTTAGTTCAATTAAATTAATAGCTATTTCAATAACCAAGTCTATATAACTCTACATGTTTGATTTGTAGAATAGACAAGGAATAAAATAGTTTATTCCTCGTGGAATAACTATTTCATGTTTTGATTCAAAATTAATCAAATAATAGCTATTATATAGAATTGTTATTTTTCAATTGTATAGAATACACATTTCATAGTAAAGAATGACTATTTTACAACTTAAAGAATATTACCTTCTACTATCATTTATCTCTTACCACCACCTTCAGTACCATCCATCTACCATCTTCACTACCACTACTTATCCACCACCACCAATCACTTATAACCACCATCACCACTACCACTAGCACTGCCACTCATCCGCCACCACTATTTATTTATTACTATTTACTTATCTACCACTACTATATTTATTAATATATATCATATTAAATTATAATTTTATTTAAAAATAGTTAATCTAGACTTATGAATCAAAGCATGAAATAGTAATTATTTATGAATAATTATTATAGGAATACCTATTCTATTTATAAAAAATTACAATTTTATTGCACACTATTTCATTTCATGAACCAAACATAGTATAAATGCATTTCAAGCAACAAAATGGGAAGTGGAGCTAGTATGAGTAAATTCTAAATCTTATTTAGGAAATTTTTTTTTTAAAAGTTGGCTACCTACCTATGTATTAGCTCCACCCCTGCATATATTTTTAAGCTCAGAAAAGTACTATCACAATATATTAAATCTCAAAGGTAAATAGTAATTTTCGCTTTCGTTTATTATGTTTTGTATCCATTTCTTTTAAATCATTCGACATTTTGGATTTTGTATCAATATAAATATTTAACTATATTTTTTTAATATTAAATAAATAGTTATTAAAATCATATTGTAATCACAAAATCTATATGGGTAAATAATAATTATGGTTGATCAATGTATATAATGTTTTCTTGAATCGGTTGCCTTTAACATATATAAAATCTCCACCTTCATTTTTTTTATGTGAGACTTAGTATCAAGAACCCTATAGTTTCTAACTAAGTTCGGAGTGAGTCGGGTACATGGGTGGACCTACATGTAGCTAAGTGGGGTCAGTTGACCGCACTAAAATATTTTTTTCATATAATATATAGATATATATTATATATAAATTATAATTTGACCCTGTCTTCCCTTTTTCCTTTTTTTTTTTTGTGTTTTGACTTTCATTTTCTTTATGTAGACAAATTATTTAACTACAACTTACTTACATAGGTAAACAAACTGTGACGAATTACTTGTTCATCAATAGTTAGATACATGTCATTGTACTGAATAGACAAATTTTCTTCTAATTCCAATTTTGATATCGGACACCCATATTGAAAAATTCTTTCAACTAATAATTTTATAAAAGCAACCTAATTTTCAACCTCTTCTTAAATAATAATTACAAAAATTCACCAAATAGTTAAAAATAATAATTAAAAAATCAAAAATTTGAAAATTCAAAGGCATAAATTTTCAATTAAACCCTATCCTATTCAGATTCACAAGAACACAAGACAAAAACAGATCCTCTTATCGAAGAAAATCTTTCTCTAAAGAAATAATTGTAATTGAAATTGATGAATATTCAAAAATATTACCAATATATGAAAACTCGAAAGAAATAATTGTCATTAATGAACGCATGATATTGAAGTTTATTATATTTATATTCTATTATTTAATTTTGACCCAACTAAAAAAAGTAGCTAGGTCCACCCCTGGTCGAGTAGGACCACAAAGGTATAAATTTATCATAGTGCAAATTTTTTCTATTTATAAAACTCAAACGTGAGATATTACTTAAGAGGAACAAGTGTCAAATAACCTGCATTGGTGCCTCATCCATTCTTCAATGGCATAAAAAAAAAAGTTCAGTCATTTGACTTGTCGATTTTTCGCTATTTTATCCCTCTATGGGTTTTGTTCCAAATATGTATCCCTTAAAATTTATTTTTGAATCAATTTGCTACTTAACATTTTAAAAATACGACGGGCATAACCATCCTATGATGAATTAACATGTTGAAAAAATATATTAGTGTGTGAATTACATATGTAAAATTGTAGCTAATTTATTGCATTAGCTACAAAACTAACTCTTTGTAACTATATATGATTTTAGTAATTTGCTTAATCACAAAAATAAATTAAATGTAGCAAATATTTCATATTTGTTATGACATTTCAATATTGTGGCAATACATAATTATTTAGTTATAATTTTTTAGCTACAATGAAAAATCATAACTAATTGATTAATTAGCTACAAATATCAAAATATTATAGCAATAACAATTAAACAATCATAGCAATTGTCATGAAAATAAATTAATAACTAAGAATAATATATTGCTACTATAGTTTTTTTACTTATGGCTAATTAAAAAAACTTTTGTTATCTAATTAATCATGAATTATAGTATCTGTAGCTAAAGTTACTGTTATATATTCCTTAGTTAAATGATTACAAATATAATAGCCATAAGAAAAAATAAAATTATGGAAAGATTACAAACTTTTATAATATTAGATTATTTAGGCTAAATTCTTATGTTTGACATATTTAGATCATTTTTTTTTGTTTCAACTTTTATTCGTTTCTTCTTCTAAATTGTTAATTTCTAACAATGCCAAAAAATTAAAAAAAAAAACTTTATATTAGTTTTTAAAAACTTAATTGATATTAGTCCTTTCAAAAATTATTACTTGACATTATCAATTATTAGCCAATTGATGTTTTGAATTATCCAACTATTATGTATCAGTATAAGCTACTCTAAACTCATGACTAATTTTTTCGGCCTAATCTCAGCAGATATATATGTTTCACTTATGTTCTAACCTTCAAATAGTTTGCTTTTGTGTAATCAAGAAGTATATATGGTGATCTTAGCTTAAATTATAAGATTTGTTAATAATTTTTATCTATTTAGCAAATTATAGTTAAATTATTATAATTCAATGAGAGCATGATGGTTTGTTTACACAAGTCATTTGGAATCTGCACTTCTTTTACAAAGAATGTGTAAAAAAAAAAAAAAACATTAAATTTACCAAATGAGATGTATAGCAAGCATACCATTAACTAAACAGTGAAAACCCCTAGAAAAATGGAATAAGTGAAGGTTAACCCTTGAGAAGGAACCTTCAAATTTTTGAATTACAAGTTTCAAAAATATTTTTTACGCAAAGGGTCCTAACTCAGTGACTAAGAACATAATTTTTGAGCAAGATTGCTAGTAATACATAAAAGGAGAATAATAGAGCAAAAAAAGGAGGCATGAAGCAATTGATAAGTCTACATTGACATGATATTTTGATATTTCTTTGTAACTATCAAGATTCCTTGAAATCTAAAATCATCAAAATTTTATTTCTTTTTTGTTTCATAGCCATTGCACAAATAGGACTTACCCCCATAATTTTGGCATATGGGTCATTAAGAGAAACACCAGCAACACCATTACTAGCTGAGCTTCACTCCATACCTTGCACTTTTGCAAGCTGCTGCTGGAAAATGAAACAGCTACACTAACATAGAATGAAAACGGTAGAAGAAAATTTGCTGAGACGAGTAAAACACGGTTGATTTCATATGTGGTCACATACACTAAAAACGGTGACAATTTGATATATTATTTTTCTTTGTATAATTTATTTATTTTTCCTTATATTTGGAAATGTTACCGTTTTGAGTGTGTTTTTATGAGAGAATAAATTTTACGTGGATAGTAGAGAGATATAACATATTATACCATCTTTCTGATATCGAAAATTGAAGATTGGTACCAAATTATAATATTTATGAAAAATTTTAGTATCAATTTGTAACAATTAAAATATTTAGTACCAAATAGTAACAAAATGATAAGATTTTGTACAATTTGTGCAATTAGCCCTAACTAATACATTGTGTTGGCTAAGTCATTTCTTGTTCTGATAATATGTACCATGGCTAAAGTGTTTAGCTACAAAAATTTTAGTTTTTAGCCACAATTTATTCTATGACTAAAGAGATAAAATGTCGTAGTGACATTGGTATTTTTCAATAGACAAAGAATATATTATCACTTGAATTTTTAAAGGGCAATAAATTGAACTAAAAATAAAATATAAAAGGCTTTTTTGAAATAAATAAAAAAACAGTCAAAATAGTAACATGACGAAAATAAACAAAGCCAATTGGCTGGAAACGTTTTGCCTTCTTTAATTAAGACATGCTAAACAGACAAAAAATGTACCCCTAAATTCAAATTTTTTTTTCGGAGTAAAGTAAGGTAACGGTGAAAATGGTTTTTAATTTTTTTTTCATTACATTTATTTTTTTATTGTTTGCTTGAAGAATTAATCTTAACGATTATAACTCCTCTAAATATTACATTAAATTATTATTATATTTTAATTCAATGAATAATAATAATGATGGACCTTATAAATACCCAATACCTTGAGAGTTGAGAGGGTGGCAGAGGCAAATCAAAATTGAATATTAATGACCGTTGGGGAAGCAGGCATTTAATGATTTGCTTTAGAACTTTTAATTAATTTTCATTATATTTTCGATAATTTATGTAAAAATAATTTTTTTATAAAAATTACTAAACCTTATTTTTTTTTTAATAAAAATTAGTTTGAATATTGCTCAAAGTTATTTTTACAGAAAAAAATAAAATTTAGTAATTTTATGCAAAGAAATAAAAAAAATTATTTTTATACAAATTATCAAAATATAATCTCTACAGTTTACACTTTACACCCAACTATTATCAACTGTACCCACAGCAACTCTTCGTGTCATACTGAAAAATAGTGTCTACTGCTATTGCTTTAATGTAATCACGGTGCTCAACAACTCTAATGACACTTTATCCTTTGCCACCTCTCACAAGATCATGCATTCGAAAATTTTGACACCGCTTCCTTTGTGGGGTCTCTTTTGGCTCCTTGAAGGATTAAATTTATTAATATTTACTAAATTTTGGTAGTAAAATTGTAGATTTTTTTTTCAAAAAATTATTTAACTATATTTTTATTTCACTAAAATCACGTAAATCGCCGGATATTGCATCAGTTACTACATCAAATTTCAATTGTCATGTTAAATTTCTGATGATACGTCAGCAATTACATTAGTTTTTGGATGCTCATTATTTATCGTTTGCAGTCTTCGTTTTGATATTCTAACTAATTACATAGTATTAACAATATTTTGTTCATTTTTTAGCAATCAAATATTAGATCAAGAGAGTTACAGTAATTTGTTCTTAGTCGGGAAAAGAGAGAAACTCCAAAATAAGGACACAATATCTCAAATATTAATTAAATAATAAAGAAAACATGGACACAATTAATATCTTTTTCGGATTCAATATATACTTTGAATTCAAAAAATATTATGTATTTCTATTTTTATTCAATGGAATTAATTAAAAAATTTAGTGAAATAAATTTAACAAAATCATAAAATTAATTAAAATACACTATTTTCAGTGGACTAAATTATGAATACCACTCACCATATCTCGTAGCTCTAAGCTACGTTGCTGAGAATTAATTTAGGAAGTATTTCTTTCAACTGTAAATGCAATTGACAGTTTTTTTTTTTTTTTTTTATCTCAACAGCTAAGTATAAATATTTGATAACCGTGGCTGATAGCTCAAAAAGCTTAAATAGTTACAGATAAAAACAAACTTAAAAAATATAGAGTTTTGTTTGAAACAATTGAAACTTTTTTTAATAAAATTAATCTCGTTAAAGTAAAATATATCATATTTATGAAAAATTTTATTAAAAAAAATACACATTTTCAAAATTAGTCTCTTCAAAATAAAATGTATTCTATTAAAAATATAATAAATTACTTGATTGTATTTATAAATTATAAATATATATTTGTGAAAATTCTTAATTATAATTAATTTTATTCTATTATTATTATTATTTTAATTATTAAAATATATAATTCTATCAAATAATCATTGTATTTTCTTTTTCTTTTTAATTATATATTATAAAAATATATTTTTTGAAATGAATTATACTCCTACGAGTAATTTTACATTATGATGGTAACAATTTAGGCCCTGATTGATTTGGTTGTTGAATATAACTGATTTATACCTAGTGTTCCGTAAAACTATAGCTGTTGTTTGAATATAAAATTACCAGCAAATGTTGTAAAATTTTATAGGTAAATGAATTTGGACATAACTCTTTCCAAAAGTTAGTTCAATGCTAGAAAATTGTCCAAACCATTATAATTACTATTAATTTTTATTCCCAACCAATGTGAGATTTCAATACTCTCCTCTCACGTCCAAATCTGTTTTGGGGTACAATACAACAGAGGGTCACCTGGAGCATGGAAGTAGTAGATCATATTATTCACAGGCTATGGTTCTGATACCATATAAAATTCAGTAGATAAATGAACTTGAACCTAACTTTTTCCAAAATCTAGTTTAAGGATAAATAATTGTCCAAATTATTATAAGTAATATTAATTTTTATTTTGCGCCGACGTAGGATTTCAACAAATGTATAATTTATTCAATTCAAAAATTATATTTTTATGGTGCTTAAATAAAAAAAAATTATAGTGTAATACTAATTTGATGAAATTTTTTAATGAATTTAAATAATAATACTTGAATATAATTAACTATAAAAAAAATGCATAAATGTATATAATAAGACAGAAGCCATATGGGGAAGAAGGGTATATAATTTATTTCCTGGGTTCTTGTTTGTTATTAAAGAATATTTATGTATGTTTGTGAAAAAAAAAAAAAAAGGAGAGAATATATTATATATATGTATGTATATATGAAAGAAAAGCTTGGAAACGATAACTATGATAACTACAGATCATGGCAATTAAAAAGAGAAATATATAATTTAAAGAAGTTAATTCCCTCTTTTTTTATTAGAAAAATATTAGTTGTTTCAAAATAAAGTTTTTCCAATCACTAGCCGTTAGAAATCAGTTGTTACCAAGTGTTTTTAAATGTGTATGCAAATTTCTATCTAATTAGTTGCAGCAAATATTATCAAAGGAGTATTACCAATATTTTTTTATACAATTTTTACTATATATTTTTAATGCGAAAATACTGTTTGTTTTTTCATTTGTAAAATATCAATATTTTTATAATTAAAATTGGTGTTTTATAAAAAAATAGGAGACATATCATTTTTACATTGAAGATGTATGGTAGAAATTGTATATAGAAATGTTAGTAGCACTTCTCATTGCTAGTATTAATCAAGAGAAATTATTATATTGACTCAGAATATCACATTATTCTCAAACTAATCAATTTATTAAATGATATATATGTATATTGTGTTTACTTTAACTAATAATAATAAAATATATATTATTGCATATTATATTTACTTTAATTAACGAGAATAAAATAATTAAATGCATATCAATATATAATTAGATTATTCTATAAGTGAATCTACCTAAGAATTTTTTATTAATCAATTTTAACTATTAGCTACAGCAGAATAAAGGCTTCATATCTTATATTTAGAGCATGTTTAATATCATAGTTTTTGGAATAGAAATAGGATTTTTATTCTAAATTTAAGTTTGGTGCCTTATTTTCTTTAATTTTTTTAAAAGTATAATTTTAATTACTCAATATTTTAGGAATTCAATTCTTTAATTTTTTATAGTATCTGGAATCTCACACCTATTAAAATAAAATATATAATAGTTATACCATGGCTGACTTAGTAATTTTGATAGAAAGGACTGACTTGGTGCTCTTATATTTTAAATTTATTTCTTCACATATTATTAAATTACTCTTGATTTGATTTTTTTTAAATATAGACATGAATTATTTAAATTGAATTTAAAATTTTTCATTGAATTAAATTAAGAGAAAATTGCCAAAAATAACATAAATTTTTAAGGTTGTATTAAAACTAAATTGTATTTTCTATTTTCTCATTTAAATACTTAAATTCTAAAAATGTTATCAATTTATGAAATCCAGCGAAATTGACATGATGATATAAAATTTTGATGAGATTAAAATAACTGTGTTGATTAGAAAGTTGACTAAGAAGTTAACTAATGTTAAAAACTTTAAAATGATATATTTTTATTTTTTCTAAAATTTTAAAATCTAAATTTTTCTTTAAATTTAAAAAATAATATATGTAACTGTCGTGCTTGAACGTTATTTGATCAGCAAAGCAAGCAAAAATAAAAGATTTACTATTAACAGAGTTTCACCATAGAAATTTAAATTTTAAAATTTTAGAAAAAAATGATAACTTTTTAAAGTTTTTAAAATGACTCGATATTCTAATAAGTTTTTTAGTCAGCACGATTTATATATATATATATATATATAACTATTAAAAATAAAAAATAATTATAGAAAATAATTAATTTTTGAATTCATTCCTTCTGGTAATCATGCCAAATTTAAAATTAAAATTTCAAACTTATTGCATGAATATACGGAAAAAATTTTGGAATCTCAAAACTACAATTTATAAATAGGATTCTATTTTCTATTTTTTATATACCAACATGATCTAGAAAAAAGAAAAAAAGAAGGAAAAAAAAGGAAGCGTGGGCGTCAAGCACAGACGTGGAGTAATACCACACGTGTGCAATTTTGATATTAAAAAAAACAAAAAAACAAAAAAAACTTTGAGCGAACGCAAAGTCTCTTCTTTAACCGACAACCAATGAAAGTCTCACCGCTGCTTCTGCTCAGGCCCAAGAAACCCCTGCAAAGAAGAAGCCGACTTTCTCTCTTTCTCCCTCTCCATTTATATAGATTGACATATTCTGCAAACTTGATCCATTGCGAGGAAATTTAACTTGTAGAGACAAGGACCGTTTGCTCATCAGGTACCTAGTGTTTTCTTTTTAATTTCTTTTGCCCCTTTTTTTTTTTCCCTTAAATCAAAAGTTTTCTTCTTAATTTCTTTTTTTTTTTTTTTTTTTTGTCTTTGATTTTCTTTTTATGTAGACTACCTATTTAGATTGTTATTATTCTGATTAGGGTTTGGTTAATTAACATGTTTCATTTAAGTTATTTAGTTAATTTTTCTTGGAAATGAGAATTACTATTAATATTTGATCTATTTTTGTATTTTCAATTTTGGGTACAGTTTGAATCGAATTCGATTTTGGGGTTTTTTCATTTTCTTGTGGATTCTTCGTTGTCTGAATCAGTTGTGGTGGAGGGTTCAAGTTATCAGAATATGAGTTTTCCATCCCGAAATGATCAAAGGGATAGGACTAGATTCTCCAATCAAAGTACCCGCCAAACATGGGTTCCTAGAGGATCCTCCCAGGCAGTTGTGACTCCACCATCAAGTTTCAATTCGAATCCTAATGGAATTGGTAGTGGACACTCCAATAATACCTTTGTTCCACACAATCCTAGGCAAGGTGGCAATATTAATGCCTCTAGGGGCCGCAAGACTCAGCCTACTAATCACAGGAGGGATGGGGAGACGGAGAAGGAGAGGGAAAGGAACAAGACTCAGGAGGTTATGGAGTTGAAAGATCCAAATCTGCCTCAGCTTGTGCAAGAAATTCAGGAGAAACTTGTCAAGGGTACAGTTGAGTGTATGATTTGTTATGATATGGTGCGGAGATCTGCATCCATTTGGTCTTGTTCAAGCTGTTACTCTATTTTTCACTTGAATTGCATCAAGAAATGGGCTCGGGCTCCCACTTCTGTTGACTTGTCAGCTGAGAAGAATCAGGGTTTTAATTGGCGTTGCCCAGGTTGTCAATCTGTCCAGCTCACATCCTCAAAGGAGATTCGGTATGTTTGCTTTTGTGGCAAGAGGATAGACCCACCATCTGATTTGTATTTGACACCACATTCCTGTGGTGAACCATGTAGCAAGCCACTTGAGAGGGTACTACCACGTCCTGGTGAGAGCAATGAGGATCTTTGTCCTCATGTTTGTGTCTTGCAATGCCACCCAGGTCCATGCCCTCCTTGTAAGGCATTTGCTCCACCACGTTTGTGTCCATGTGGGAAGAAAATAATCACAACAAGATGCTCTGATAGGAGGTCTGTTCTTACATGTGGTCAACGTTGTGATAAGCTTCTTGACTGTTGGCGTCATCGATGCGAGAAGATATGTCATGTGGGTCCTTGTGATCCTTGTAAAGTTCTAGTCAATGCCTCTTGTTTTTGCAAGAAAAAGGTAGAGGTTGTACTGTGTGGAGACATGGCTGTAAAAGGTGATGTGAAAGCTGATGATGGTGTTTTCTCCTGTAACTTGACATGTGAAAAAATACTGGGTTGTGGAAACCATTTTTGTGGTGAAACATGCCATCCAGGCCCTTGTGGGGATTGTCACTTGATGCCAGGCAGGGTGAATTCTTGCTATTGTGGGAAAACAAGTTTGCAAGTGGAAAGGAAAAGTTGTTTGGATCCAATTCCAAACTGTCCACAGATATGCAACAAACTTCTTCCTTGTGGGAAACATCATTGTAAGGAGGTATGCCATGGTGGAGATTGTCCATCTTGTTTGGTTCTTGTTACCCAAAAATGCCGGTGTGGATCAACCTCTCGAACTGTGGAATGTTACAGAACAAGTGAGGAAAATGAAAAATTTACATGTGATAAACCTTGTGGTCGAAAGAAGAATTGTGGGAGGCACCGCTGTAGTGAAAGGTGTTGCCCACTTTCCAACCCTAACAATTTTCTTTCTGGTGATTGGGATCCACACTTTTGTCAGATGGCCTGTGGGAAGAAGCTGAGATGTGGACAGCATTCTTGTGAATCGCTGTGCCATAGTGGCCACTGTCCACCCTGTCTCGAGACGATCTTCACTGATTTGAGCTGTGCATGTGGGAGAACTTCTATTCCTCCTCCTTTGCCATGTGGTACGCCTCCCCCTTCATGTCAGCTTCCGTGCTCAGTTCCTCAGCCTTGTGGCCATTCTGCATCTCACAGTTGCCACTTTGGAGACTGCCCAACTTGCTCTGTCCCTGTAGCAAAGGAGTGTATGGGTGGACATGTGGTTCTTGGGAACATACCTTGTGGTTCAAAAGATATCAGATGTAACAAACTCTGTGGTAAAACCAGGCAGTGTGGTCTGCATGCTTGTGGCAGAACTTGTCATCCGCCACCTTGTGACGCTTCTTGTGCAACTGAAGCTGGTTCAAAAGCGTCTTGTGGGCAGACATGTGGTGCTCCTAGGAGAGATTGCAGACATACATGCACTGCACTTTGTCATCCTTCTGCTCCTTGTCCTGATGTGAGATGCGAGTTTCCTGTCATGATTACTTGCTCTTGCGGCAGGATTACGGCATCTGTTCCTTGTGATGCTGGAGGGAGCAGTCATGGTTTTAATGCCGATACTGTTTTTGAAGCATCTGTTGTTCAGAAGTTGCCTGTGCTGCTTCAACCAGTGGAATCAACTGGCAAGAAAATTCCACTTGGCCAAAGGAAGCTCATGTGTGATGATGAATGTGCTAAGTTGGAGCGCAAAAGGGTTCTTGCAGATGCTTTTGACATCAATCCCCCAAACTTGGAGGCGCTTCATTTTGGTGAGAATACTGCTGTGACAGAGCTACTATCCGACCTATATAGACGTGATCCAAAGTGGGTGCTTGCTGTGGAAGAGAGGTGCAAGTACTTGGTACTGGGGAAGAATAGGGGATCCATAAGTGCTATTAAGCTTCATGTTTTCTGCCCTATGCTTAAGGATAAGAGGGACGCAGTTAGGCTGATTGCTGAACGATGGAAGCTTGCAATTTACTCTGCTGGTTGGGAGCCAAAGCGTTTTATTGTGGTACATGTTACACCCAAATCCAAATCCCCATCTCGTGTGATTGGAGTTAAGGGTACCACCAGTTTAACTGCTCCCCATCCACCTGCCTTTGATCCTCTAGTAGACATGGATCCCAGGCTTGTTGTTTCCTTTCTAGATTTGCCAAGGGAGGCAGATATAAGTTCATTGGTTCTCAGGTTTGGTGGGGAATGTGAACTAGTTTGGTTGAATGATAAGAATGCACTGGCCGTATTCAATGACCCTGCTCGTGCAGCAACTGCTTTGAGGAGGTTGGATCATGGATCAGTGTATCATGGGGCTGCAGTGGTTCCTCAGCCTGGCTTTGCATCAGTGGCTTCTCCAGGAACTAATCCTTGGGGAGGGGTAGGAAGTGCCAAAGAAGGAGCAGTTGCAGCTTTGAAGCCATGGAGAAAGGCTGTAGCTCCTGAACATGGATGGAGGGAAGATTCATGGGGTGGTGAAGAATGGTCTCATGGATCTGTGGATATTCAGGTTTCTGCATGGAAAGGGAAAGAAGCTCCACTTGCAGCTTCAATTAACCGTTGGAGTGTCCTAGATTCCGAAATGGCTGTTAGTTCATCTGCTGCTTCTGTCAGGGCCGATGATCCTACAAAACGAGCAGGATGCTCTTCCAATTTAAGAACAGAATCATGTGCAAGCATTTCCAAGTCACATGAGCAGCCTGGAGTTCCAAGTCAAGAAGAGTTGTCTGAAGTAGTGGATGATTGGGAGAAAGCTTATGATTCTGAGAATTTACAATAGGCTGTAGTATAAATGAACAGAACAAAGATGGCATTTGTTCACCTGTTGTTGCTCAATTTTTTGAACACAAAATCATTTTTTTTCCTGAAGCGTAGTCTTTAAACACATGTGCAAGGACACATCTACCTTTTCTGCATGGAAGATTTATGGTGTAAAGCTGACATTGTTAGCGTGAAATCCAATTCCATTGAAACTTCTGTTTTTTAACAGTAAAAAATTTCTTAACTTCTTTTCACCAATCGATTGAATACATGACTTTATGTTTTTGAATAATCAACTGGACATCTTAGTGCGATTTTCAAATAAAAGATGTGGTGTCAACCCTTTGCCAAGGCGTGCAAGATCTTTATTTTTTTATGCGGAAAGGGTTAAAATACTGTGATTAATCGAAGTTGCATGTGCATCTATTTCTCCTAAAAAGGGCATGCATGTGATATGTCTTATTATGTACAGAAATTATTTAAAAAATTTCAGTGCGTCACTGTCAGTCCGGCTTTCCCTCTCCTCAACCAATAATTAAATAACAAATCCATAGGCCATCAACAATTTCTATGGAAGATGCTGCAAATATTAGTATAACAGATTGCAGTTATGGTAAGTTGTTTCTTCTATATTCTTAGTTTATAACGTTTTAGTTTTTACATTGCTTCGGTTTTATCATTAACGCTTGATCCTGTTTCTTGTTCTCTTTGTTTTTTGCTTTAACTTTTTATTCATTCATTTTGTTTTCCGTTTATCCAATTCTCTGTAAATGGTTTCTCCAGGCATTTCTAATACGTATTCCAGTGGATTTCAGGTGAATTTCAGGCTTTATTGGGTTGTAAATTTCTGTGACTTATCATTTTTTTGCTTCTTAACCACTTCTATTATGGTTTTGCTAAGTGGGTTCAAATGTAATTACTTTCTTCTTCTTCATTAATTGTTTGTGCACTAGAATTATGTGGACGTGCGATTCTCTTCCAGCTTGCCTGTAATGCTGTAAGATCAGTGGGTTGAATCTAAATTGGTTTGCATTATGACTTCTCTTTGCAGCAAAAATTTCTCGTGGTTTATTGAACTGGAAATGGGCCTAATTATGAATCTTTCTTAGTTTGTATTGGTTAATTGGGCTGCTTCGGTTTTTAGTGTTTGCGACTATGAAAATTGCTTCATGACACATGATCCTTTTTGCTCCTCTTAGATTGATGGATTTAGATTTCAACTTTAACAAAGGGTTTAAGTAACTAAGAATTTGAACTTAAATAGCAAAAAACAATTATGGGGTCGGATGATTTAAGCATTCTTTTCATGGTATGGATGCCAACTGCAGCCAGAGTTCTGTGTGCTGTAAAATTGGCTTGAACTTCTTGGGCGAATTTGTTAGACATGGTGGAGACCTAATAACATAAGAAAAAAGTAGTCAAGAAGGATTACACATGACCGATTACCAATGTACGCAAATGTAGCTTAATTCGGCTTCATAGTTGTCAAAGTCCTTGTGCTTTTTTGGTTTTCTAGTCCTCAAGTAACTGATAAAGGATCATTTTATATTTATTACTGACAAATAGAAACTTAGACCTTATAATCATTATTGTGATGTCTTTTCCACTCTGTGCATCAATCATAACTAGAATAAATTAAGGCTAAAAAGACAGTGCAGTTGCAGAAGTTTGTCTCTAGGTTTGATAGTATTATCTGCATTTCTGATGTGATAATGAACAGGAGACATGGAGGCACACGCTCATTATGTCATTCCAAAGCCTTGGAGTTGTTTACGGTCGCTTGAGTACTGCTCCTTTATATGTCTTTGGTTCTATTCCTATCGAAGATTTCCAATCAGATAAACCTGCATACGAATATTTCTCGTTCATTTTCTGGACATTGACCATCATTTCTTTCCTCAAGTATGCATTTATAGTACTGAGGGCTGACGACAACGGGGAGGGTAATGGCCATCTTAAACTCAAATGATCAATTTTCAAAAAAATGTGGCACAAAGCTTTATTTGTTTTTAATGGCTTCTTGCAGGTGGCACTTTTGCTCTGTACTCATTATTGTGTAGGCATGCCAAAGTGGGTCTGCTTCCAGATGAGGTTGCCCATCGTGAAGAGGGAAGCCCTCCAGGGATCAAAGCTGAATCCAGGGCTCGACAGGCAATCAGAAAACATAAAAGTAGCCACTATTTAATTCTCTTGTTAGCCCTATTTGGTGCTTGTATGATAATTGGGGATGCAGTCCTCACCCCATCCATTTCTGGTTTGTCATACCTTATTCTTTTTCTTGATGAAAATTATAAAATATCATTTATTTCCTTTCTCCCTCTTCGCCACTAATAGGATTCTGTTGGTACCTCTATCAGTATTATCAGCTTCATCAGGACTTGAGCGATCATTATCCAATATTAAATGTAAGAGTGCTATAACATTGAATATACTAAATAATGGATAGTCTTTCTTCTTTTTACCGTAGTATAACAGCCTTCTCGATCAATATCAATTTGTTATTTGATTTGTATCTTGTGGTCTCCAGATTCCTCTTCAGAAAAGAAGCAAGGCTCCATATCAGATGCTTTAGAAAAATGTAAGATCTCTAACATGAAATTGGATTCCTTTGCTTTGAATATTATGCACACTTCACTTTTTTTATATTCTTTTTAAACGCACTTAAATTGAAACTAATAATCATGAATAGGTGCTTGACAAATTTTTAATCTTTGAAAGTCTAATTTCGATAACAAAGTGATAGCAATTCTCAAACAAACTAGACAAATCCAAATGAAAGGAAAGAATTGATGGAGAAATTTATTCAACTATGGTATTTCCTCATGATTCTTGGCAATTTACAGAGCTGCCTTCTCCCCCTGATCCCTTCTCTTCTATATTTCTCAAGATGCCCTGCAATTTTATTCTCTGCTACTTATACCCTTCTTCCCCTTTTAGAATATTGATGGTTACTTCCTAGCTAACTGAATGGCAGTTATTTCCAACTTGACAGTTATTTCTCCCTTCCTTTTGCTGACTCACTCTTGCTGACCTGTACCTTTAAACTGAGGGTGAATTACACCCATGATACTCTAATTATGTAAATTGTAACAACTCAGTACCTCAAAAATTATTTGTAACACAAAAGTACTTCAATTATGTAAATTATAACAACTCAATGTCTCAAAAATTATTTGTAACACAAAAGTATCTCAACTTTTATTTTGTAACTAAATAGTACTTCTATCTTTAACTGTTAATCTTTCTAACAAAAGTGTGATATGAAATATCATATCAGATAAATTTTAATAAAAACAAAATTAGCTGTAATATCCATATCAGATAAATTTTAACTTTGCTGACTGAGTATTACAACAAATTTTGCTTTTATTAAAATTTATCTGGATATTTCAAGTCACATTTCTATTAGGGAGACTAAGGAGGTGTTTGGAATTATTGTTGAATGTCCCAAAAACAGATTTTGAATTTTTGAATTTAATTGATTTTTTTAATTTTTTATGAACTGTTTTTTTTTAAATCTGCTTATGAAAAAACATCTATTTATCTGTTTCTATCTAAAAGCAGTTTTCAAAACTCAAAAAAATTAAAAATACAAATTTTTTTTTCTAAAAGCATTTTCCCAAATGTAATGTCAAACAGACCCTAATAGCTGAAGATAAAAGTGCTATTTAGTTACAAAATAAAAGTTGAGGTACTTTTGTATTACAAATAATCTAAGGTACTGAATTGTTACAATTTATATAATTGAAATACTTTTGTGTTACAAATAATTTTTGAGATATTGAATTGTTATAATTTACATAATTGGAGTACTATTAGTGAAATTCACCCTTAAACTAATCAAGCTGCTCATCATGCTGCTCTTCAGTTCCCTTAACCTCCTTTCTTCCTCGCCTAACATAAGTAAATTGTATCGGAGGCCAATCACAAAGGTTTGAGATTCTCAATAAGAGACTGCAATTTTTTTGATAACGGATTTCAAGGTTTAAGCCAACTGAAAAGACTAGAATTAATATGTTATTATTATTTAGTAAATTCATGGTATTATATTGTTTGTATTCTGCATAACATTGCCCTTTTTTGTTCCACTAGATATACCGGTTCCTTTTGCATGTGCTGTTTTGGTATGTCTTTTCATGCTGCAGCGCTATGGGACTGGTAAAATTGGGTTCATGTTTGCCCCAGTTGTTACTATATGGCTCCTGTTTATCGCTGGAGTGGGTATTTATAACATATGCCATTGGGATCCTAATATTATCAGTGCAATCTCCCCAGCATACATGTATAAATTTGTAAGAAATATTAACAGAAGAAATTGGAGGTCACTAGGTAGCATTCTTCTTTGTGTTGCAGGTAAGTTAGGATGGACTAAAGTGGGTCTTGTATACCACATCCGCTGACATATCTTATTTGTTTTAATTTCAAATATACTTTGCCCCACAGGATCAGAGGCAATGTTTGCAGATCTAGGTCATTTCTCTAAGAAATCAGTTCAGGTAGTTAAAGGTTGGAGTCATATATATTTTGTATTCCATAGAGTTGGATTAACTCCAGTATGGTTACTCTGCTGCAGTTAACGTTTGCCTGCTTGGTTTATCCCCTCCTTGTTTCTTCCTATGCCGGTCAAGCTGCATATATCTCGAAAAACTTGCTCATTGAAGATTTCAACCATCTTAGTAATTCGGTTCCTAGTAAGTTATTTAATTGATTTTTACTTGATTTAGTGGCTGGTTTTCCTGGGATTTTGAATTCTGACATGTGGAAGAACGGTGAATCCAGATCATCTTCGCCATGTCTTTGTACTCTTATCTCTGCTCGCTTCAGTTACAGGAAGCCAAGCAACTATAACAGCTAGCTTCTCCATCATAAACCAGTGCCTAGCACTTGGCTGTTTCCCTAGGGTAAAAATTGTACACACATCAGATAATCGTCTTGGGCAGGTTTATATTCCAGATGTCAACTGGTTATTAATGGTGCTGAGCCTTGCTGCCACTATTGGTTTCCATGATATACACAGAATTGCAAATGCAGCAGGTACATCTCCTATCAACATCCTATATTATTTGCTTAATAATGTGGGAAATTTGCAGAACTCCAATTAAGGGGTTGAGCAGTTCTTGAACTGTTGAGAAGAAAATTTTCGTCATGTTTATGTTCATATGTTCTGATTAAATCTGTTACAGGTCTAGCAATTATTTCTGGAATGATGGTAACTACTTGTCTGATGTCTCTTGTTATTGCTTTGCAATGGGAGAAGCCTTTTTATGTATCAGGAATTTTTTTATCGTTTTTTGGGTGTATTGAGGCTGTGTATATATCAGCATGTTTGTTGAGTGTTCATAAAGGAGGTTGGTATCTATTAGTGGTTTCGGCATTGACATTTACCATCATGCTCTCATGGCATTATGGAACTAAGAAGAAATACGAGTCTGATTTACAAAACAAGGTTACCACGGAATGGCTTACAGATTATATCCATGGGCTTGGAGTCTCTAGACTCCCTGGAATCGGTTTTATCTACACTGATATAGTGTCAGGAATTCCTGCTTTCTTCTCACATTTCATCACAAACCTTCCTGCATTTCATCAAGTGGTGATTTTTGTATCTTTTAAGTCTCTACCGGTGCCTTATGTGCCCCCAAGCGAGCGATATCTTGTAGGCAGGGTGGGTAACAAGGACTTCAGATTCTACAGATGCATTGTTAGGTATGGATACTGCGATCATATCAGGGATACAGATGATTTTGAGGAGCATATTATTAGCTCGATCGGGGAGTTCATCTCGTTAGAAAAAAATGATAACGAGTCATTGATGTCCCCTGAAGGAAGAATGATGGTTGTAGGCAAGCCATCGCGGGAAGGAAATGCTTTGATTCCCTTACATCACAGCGACTCCACGAACATTGAAAATGAGAAAACACATAAATGTCCTGCCAGCAATTTGAGCGAGCGAAGTGCTCTTGTTAGTAGAAAGAAGGTTCGCTTTATGCTACCAACAAGCAGTCCTAAAATGCAAGAATCTGTAAGGGAAGAGCTGCAAGAACTAATCAATGCCAGGGAGAGCGGTACAGCATATTTCTTAGGACAGTCGCATTTAGCAACTCGCAACAGCACAAACTTTCTGAAGAAATTCTTGATCATGACGTATGTTTTCCTTGATAAAAACAGCAGAGAGCCTCCTGTGGCACTCAACATTCCTCATGCTGCTCTAGTGGAGGTTGGTATGGTCTACACTATATAAGCATTAAAAGATATAATTTGCTTCTATTTATACACAAGGAAAATGTATAATTTTGACCCAATATGCCATTTTATGTCATGTTTAATTCCTACGTTTAATTCCTAGAATTTAGCTAATGTGATTTTAAAATCGGAGTTCCAAGTTGTTTAAGCGTTATTGAAGTCTGATATTCTCAGAGTTGGAAATGATATTTGCTGATTGTCTTAATCTCTTCAGTTAAACGATCTGAAAGTTAGGTGGCTTATTTGATTGCCAAAGTCGTTGGTTCTATATTAAGAATATGAAACCCTTTACTTTGATCTTTTCCAAAACCTTTTCTTATCCATAAATATGAGCCATGCAAAGAACATTACATACTGTGAGCAGCAAGTGTAGCCAAATTAGAGTGCGAAGGCAGCGACAGGCATGGCTGGTGCTGCGCAATCTGTGGCAGGTCAGTATGCCCATGTAACAGTTGGGTGGTTCGTGTGCATCCAGGCAGCGGCAGGGTCCGGCCGCATGCCTATGCACCGACAGGCAGTAGCATGCACAGCACAGGGATGCATGTCATTGGCTGGGCACACACGGGCCTGTCTGCGTCTGCATGGACACACTGGCTTGTCAGCAACATCCTTGACTCGCAGGTATATTTGCTGTTGCCTGAACTCACTGGCCTGTAACAGCGTGCACAGCATGGACACGGCTCGTCTTCCATTAATGTGCGACATTGGTAGATATATACTAGAATCAATTCAATCCTGTAAATGATATCGATTACCAGTCTTCAGATATTTGAATTACGGACAAAAATATACTAAATGACCACAGATTTACTTGACAAATGTATTAACTCTTTAATGGCACATGCAGCATAATACAAGTAAAGCGATAAATAAAATCAAGTATTACAAGTATAAAAATAAACCAATTATATATATATATATATCTTTGAAATCATTTATAAGCTAATTATATAATAAATAAAATAAATAAAAAATTTAGATTATTACTTCAAAATCAAAAGCATTCTATTTAAGAGCTATAGCTACCAAACCTAACTTGAAGCATGTATATTAAAAAAAAAAAAATATGCCACCTATATTTAATCATTTTTATCAATTTATCCGCTTGATCGGTTTTTAGTCCAAGTTGTCTCTTTATAATAAAATTTTGATAAAAATAAAAATAAATTATATTTCATGAATTATGAATTAACTGGAAAGGCTTCCAAATCTTACTAGTTTGAATTTGAAGAATTCTTCTATTAGAAGACGAATATTCTTGGAATTAAGCATTTTCGAATTTCAATTCTTTTGCTCACTTAATCTTCTTGAATTTTCTGTCAAATTTAGTAGAATGACATTATCAATTGATTTTTCTTTTGTCTTCGTTTAAATTAAAATGTTGGAGTTATATTCATAGTGTTTGGAATTCTTTTCAATTAGAAATTAAATTACCTTTTCCAATTGGAAATGACTTTATATTATTTCTATTTGTCTATGCAAGACCCTCATCAACCAGGATAAAAATATAAGTATTTCATATAAGAGAAGTTGAAGTGTAATTTTTACAAGGCAAAGACAATGAATATTTCGAAATTATCTCTCTTTATCTGAACTGTGAAAAGAAAAAGTCCATTTGATTACACTAAAACAGTAACGAATTTGGAATTATCTGATACAAAAAAAAAAAAAAAAAAGGGAGAATGAGCAGTAGAAAAGGTAAAGATGAAAAAGGAAACAAACCCAGTTACTGTCTGCACATAGAAAGAAAAATGTACTAACAAAGCTCCCCATTATTCGAGAAAACCCCCTTTGAAATGTAACTTTCATTAGCTTAAAAAGACAGACAAGTGAAGGATAAAGGCAAAACCTTCAATCAGTGATTATATACTATTACATCTGCATGCATGTGTCATTCCAAGAAACAGTAGTATATCATTTACTACTATGAGAAATGATTAGGTAATCTCAGTTTACTGCGTATGATGCTGACTTATAAATGATTGTATTCACGTATGTGAATAAAACAAATAATGGCAAGTCACTTATGATTGAATTTATCTATATGTACATAATGTGTGCTAGACTGAAATCTATATAAGAATTTCTCTACTATTAGTCCTTTTGAGCTATCTTTCGTTTAGTAGAAATAGTGCTCTTTCTTATATATGAGCAAAATTGGTAAAAACAAAAGACACTTTAGGTTATAGTTTCAGCAATTTATGGTTTCTCTTTTTATCTGTCAAGTTGGAGAAACATGGAGGAGAGTAATAATAATAATAATAAGATGAAACAAGTAGAAGAAGAAGCTGAAGCTCTTAAGAAGAGAATCTCTAGCCATCCTCTGTATGGTCTCTTAGTTCAGAATCACATGGACTGTTTGAAGGTCTTTCCCTTCTCTTCTTTCCATCTACTCATCTCTTTCTCTCTCTTATTTGTGAGATTTTGTCATTGCCATTTATGTTCCTCTTTTATGGGTTTGTCGTCGAGAAACAGGATAGCTATAAGTTACTATTTACCATAATCATCATATTATGCAAATATATAATTTTTTTAATTAGTTTCAACTATATAGTAATATGAATTCGTAAATAATAAATCCATTAAATGGATAAAGCGCTTCCTCCGGAGTTGATAATCATCATATCATATAATTAATAATAAAAAGGTGATACATTGATTTCCTTATTCATTTACTTATTTTGATCAATTTTTATGTATTTACCATACACCGAACCTACCATCTTTTCTTTAATAAAAAAATCAAAAAAAAAATCTTAGAATTGTAGAAAGCAAAGAAAAAAACCTTTTCTTTTTTGTTTTTTTGCCAAAATACTAGGAAAAAAAGAAAGCAAATGCAAATTTATTTTGATGATTTAATCATACATGTATATTTATTTTCTTTCAGATTGGTAGCATTGGTGATGAAGGCCAACGCCACAGCACAGTGCAGAATCTACCAGCTAGTAAAATTGGCAGTTTAAGCTCACTAAGGCAGCCAGCTGAGTTAGATCACTTCATGGTAAAGCAAAACTCACTCTCCCTCTCATAAATTCCATATAAATAGAATAGAGTAGTGTGTGGGCTTCAAATTTCAGCGCCTTGATGTTAAGGATATTCTTGTAATATCAATTATTTATTTATTTTTGGTACAAATCAATTATTTATTTTATTTCTTGCTCATCCAAAATTTTTTTCCATAAAGTGAGAGAAGAAGAATGCAATGTTGTCAAACGTAACAAAACATGGTATGATATGACCAATTACTGTAATCAGATCTCTGTTGTTGAAAATGACAAGACACAGTTTTATTTATCTATTAATTTTGGCATAAAGAATGAATAATTATATTTCTATATATATAAATGTGCACGACAGTTTGTTCTTATTTTCCAAAGCAGAGTTTGCACTGCACTCTTTTGTCCTCTATATCTGAAAATCATGGCCCTATAAAATTTGTCTAAGTGTTGCTGAAGCACAATGAAAATTTAAAGGATAAAAAAAAAATTTATAATTATGATACAACTAATTTCAAATTAATTAAATCATTTTGAAGTAAATAACAGCAGACAATACCAATTGCACTCGAGAGAAAATGATGAAGTAATATCAAATCGAAAGTTTAATGAATATGAATATAGAAGTTTTTTAAGATAATTAAGATAAAACATAAAATGATAAATAATGATATCAACCTAAGGTTTAGAGAAGAAAGATATTTAAAGTTTAAGAATGATAAATTAATTGTTGGGAAGTTTGTTTATTATTACTATTTTTTTTTTCAATTTTCATAATTTAATCTTCAAGACATGATATAATAAAGTGAAAGTGAATGGGCAGGAAGCATATTGCATAGCATTAAGAAAGTTGAAAGAAGCAATGGAGGAACCTCAGCATGAAACAGTAGCATTCATTAATAGTATGCATTTACAGCTTAGGGAGCTCACCACATCAAATCCTCATCAACATTCTGACCCGTCAACCACTTATTATTCAGGTACTATTCATCTCTACATTTCTCATTCTCCTCTTCTTCTTGTAAATATCAATGAACTTTTTCCCCCATCTATTTGGAAATAGTCGATTGTGATCACCACCAACACAAATACCAAGTGATTTTTCTATTTCTATACAAAGACTTGGTTTGGTAACTTTGGCATTTCAGTTCCACAAAACAAGCCTATCCTATAATCATGGAGCAACATTATTTCTACAATGGATAATACTTACCCAGATTGGATTGCATCTCTAAATTAATATATATACTGATCGATTCAATCAACAACATATTAATCAATCAATAAATATAATCAATAATATATCAAGTATGCAAAATAGTTATTATTTGGCACACACAACACTTTTATAATTGAATTAATTCATAGATTCATTTACAGACCTGATTTAGATAATAGAAAAATTAAATACTTTGTTATTAAGTGTAAATTTTTACAACGAAACCTGTTTAATATATATAGCTCATACTTGTGAAAAATATGTTGCTTTCACTTATCTAGTGAAAAATAACAAAGTGATTAGACATGACAAGTAAAAGAAGTAATATAGATTGAAATAATAACTGATGCACTGTGAAATTGTTCTGCAGAAGGAAGACATGATTAGCCAGTGATTGGATGGAAGAATGATCTGAATTGCAATGGTCTCCTTACATTCAACTAAAAAAAAAATTAATTGCTGATTACTGATTGTTAATATTTTGGTGGGTGAATGTAACAGGACGATCATATCGTTATAAAGACATTTACAGTATCAACATGTTACCACCATAAGCGAAATAACCATGCTCACATAGTGTTTCATGCACAAAAACATCTAAAGTTAACACTTGTCACTGCAAATGCAACCAATTTATTTTAATGTGCCGTACAAAGCATGAGGAAATTTATTACAGAAGACACGCAAATTTTCCTATATTCTTGAGTCCAAAAGAAGAATAAAAAAAAGTCAACCACTAACTGAAGGTAAATATCCAACTTATTTGATCATTCAAGAGAGAATGCTTACTATGCTTCTGGAGTTTTAGTTGGAAACCATACTTTCTGTCTCCTTTACAAAACCATCTCCCGTCCAATCTTTATCAGATTGCAAACCTTTTTTCACAGCTTTTCTCTGTTGCATTGCTTCTTGATGTCGTTGTAAAATACATGAGAGATACCCTGAGAAACAAGGACAAAATAGTTATAAATTTGAGATAAAATGAATTTACAACTTCACAACATCTTCTGCACTAGCAACGCTTTGGTCTTCCCACTCAAATTCATACCCTCTGAAGTCTTCAATTGATGAGAAATTGTGCATTCTCATAAAATCCTTCAGCTCATCACAGAGTTTCTTCACAGCCATATCCATGCATCATAACCCCAGTGCAGACCTACAGTTAAAAATCGAAGGACTTGAAAGCTTGCATATGGCATTCAGATATACTAAGAAATTTTATTTCCAGTGAAAAACTCCGACCAAAAAAAAAAAAAAAAAAAAAAAGAAAGTTTAGCAACCTTTCCAACATTAATTTTCATGACAGCAACGGGAGTTACAATTTAACATACAATAGTCAATCATAAGAGTTGAAAATTTCTTTTGATATGTGCACTGATAGCTACAATCTTCAATCATAAGAGTACAAAATTTTCTATGATTTGTGAACTGATAGATGGAAATTTCCATTGATTCGTGCACTGACAGCTAAATACAATAGTCCTCTAATCTGAGTTTGAGAGCTCTCAGCCACAAACTTCAATCATAAGAGTCAAAATTTTCCTTTGATTTGTCCACCGATAGGTACAGAAAGCCACCAACCATATTACTGCAGACAACAATTCTTAATACATAGCAATCATAGTATAGACAAATGTTAAGAAAAATCAAGGATATTCCCAAATCTTGCACCCTAAATAATAACGAGCTTATGCATAGAGTAATAAATTCCATATTCAAAATAATGAGCTTATCGCATTCTACCTTAAATCTTTTTGGACATGGACAAACCATCTTCCTTATGACCCTCCACCTAGTTGTATTTTATCCATTTCTGCCTTCTTAAAACCCACTTATTTCTCATCATTCCATTCTTATATTTTCAACAGATTAAATCTTTGCATTCTGATTTCAGCATAGTTCTAATATCCAAATTTTATAGAATTCACTTATCAGGTTAACTAGGTTTTATGATAACAAGACAAGTCAATGACGCTCCACTTTTACCATCCCATTTTTCTCTGCAGTTATTTATACTACTCTTGCAAGGTGGAAAACCAAAGGCAATAATCATCAACAAGTCACCTGCAAAATTTCCAATTTTATTCATCTGTCCTTTAATTAATCGGAAACCTTTAGTCACGCAATACATTTTTTATTTTCAAATTTGCATATGTTTGTCTTGTTTCTCTATCTTCCTATTATTCCCAAATCTTAACCCCTTAATTAACCAATAATAAAATTAAACACTAACCCACCATAAATGTCAGAGAGTTAACTGTCCAAACCCACCTAAATGATGATGTCTTTACTAATTGTTTTCTCCATCAATAAACATTAGGCTGGACATTCTGAAAACTCAGATTAATAGCAATCTATAATTGATTTTCATGCTTGTACATTTTTCCACAACCTTGGTATTCTGTTGCATGCTTTGAAAAGCATATTCGTACTATTAGTTTATTCTAAAATTAGTGTAGAACACAGAATTGAGAGAATAATTTCATATGTTATTCCATTTCACTATACAAGATACTTATACAGACTATACAAGCATCGATCTAATTCCTATGATATTGCTAATCTAATCCTTATCAATCAGCTGTTGACTTATTTACATCTATAACATTGTTATAAGCCATTCTTCCACATTCTTACTTTTGGAAAGAGAAACAATACTATGCGCATATAAAACTATTTGAAAGCTTGTGCATTAAGCAATTTGATACAAATCCAGTTGTCCTAGACAAACCATAGAAAGGATGGAGACTTCAAAACCTACCAATTTGAGTCCAGAATAAGTTAAGAGTTGAGAAAAGAATTATAGGTATGCAGATATCATTCAACAAAACAAATTAAAACGTTTGCCTATCATGAAATGGGAAATTTAAACATGCTGAAGATTGAATGAAAGAATATAACTATAAAATCCAAAATAGCAAAATTTAAGAACCACCATCAGATTTTAAAAACTAAAAATCTTAACAAAACACAATTCAAGAATGCATATTAGATACACATCAATAAAATAAGATGGCAACTGTCACACTATGGCAAAACAAAGCAGAAAAAACATCATTCATGCCTACCTGCACTGTATTAGCTCCAAGAAGAATAAACTCTGCAGCATCACCACCTGTTTCAACACCTCCAATACCAGATAGCGAGTAGACCTTATCATTAAATTCTGACTCCATCATTTTAGCAATACTCATAACCTTCGCTAGTGCAATAGGATGGACTGCTTTAGAAGAATAACCTCCAGGTGTTGAGTATCTGACGACAAAATTAAAGTGAATAAATTTTCTGAGAGAGTAATAGATTACTTTAAATAGCTAAAGTTATAGATTTTAGCCAAACCCCTCAACACAAGGCTCTGGCCTCAAGGTCTTCAAATTGATTCCCATTACACTCATAATGGTGTTAATGGCAGATACCCCCTCACATCCTGATCTTAGTGCCACCCTGGCTGGCTAAACAACAAAGAGAAGTGGAATCACAAAAGTGTAAAAATTCAACCTAGATAGTACAGCATGTGTAGAAGAGCATATTTTAAAATGCACCAAAAGGAAGTGCATAAGAAAATAAATTAAAGAAGACAGGTTAAAAGATGTAACTAGTTGTACAATGTATTATGCAATTTGTTATTTATAGAACTATTCATAAGGAAAACAAATGGGAACAAATGGAACTTGTTTCCCCATTCTCCATATTTTGAAGGGGCAAGGAATGTTCATTTTCTATATACTTTTGACAAATGGGTTTCTAGTGGTACATAGATGGAGATTATACAAATAAGTACGAGCTCTTAAGACATTGTTAAATGAGATTGAAAATCTGATAAAAAAAGAAAAAAGTCCTGGAAAGTTCTAGTAGCAGATACAATATATGCATCAATAGAGATAGGATAACTTTAGATCAAGCTCTCCGAACTTTTAAAATTATACCCTTATTCTCGACAGACTTTATGACTATATTGGACCTCAAAACTCAACACACTTGGGTTTAAAACATTGCTTCCCCAAGGTTAGGCAAAAAAGATGCCAAAACCCAACATATTTTGGTAAAATCAATAACATACAGTTTAAAGTTCATGTTAATTAAGTTTCAAAAGCACAAAGATCTTCAAATTCAAAGTTCCTTCTCAGAATATTGATACATACTCAAGCTACCAAGACCTACAGACAGCAAATGCTTTCGAATTCAGACCATCCCCAAGACCCAGGCAATCATCCCACAATTTTAATCAACCATCTCTGACATGCTACCCTTGACTTGAAAAGTGGAAATGTATTAGCAATAAAATGACTTGCAGTGATGATGATAATAATAGATTTTACACAGAATTGACAAGAAAACTACCAACAAAAAAAGTTTTGCTAACTGTGAAAAATTTCCTTCCGATACTAAAAAACAAAAACATAAGTTACAAGAGGAGGCTTTTTATATTTTTAAGGAATCTTCATGGATATTTGAGTCAAATGTAGTCTAGAATGTGCGTTGCCCTTAGTTATGGCCTTCTTGGATGTTTTAGGTTGAGGGCATGACATCTGATAAACTCAGAATCAGTAATATGTGATGAAGGAGATGTTTCAATGGTCCTCAGCTATTTGCCCAGTAAAACCATCTCATAGTCAAAATTGCTTCCACCAATAACCTAAGAGCTAAATAGGTAAATAGCCACTCTTCACATAAAAGGATGGAAAGTGGAAAGCCAATCATTTTAGTTGATAGGCTAAAGTAAGCATATGGATCTTTTATTACATCAACTTGAAATGATATGCAAAAGGAGAGGAATTTATTAAAACATTACAATTAAAAGAGCGAGATGAGTTCAAGACTAGATGACTAACTTGTGGCATTTTTTTCAAGAAATGCGACCAAATGGTCAAAAGTATAGAAGGTACAATAATATTATTGTTGAGATATTTGAAATTATGTGAGCATAATTTTAGGTTAAAAATTTGTGTTTATATTTTTCTTCTTATTTTGTATATGATTTTTATTCCTATTTTGTATCCTCCAATTTAGTATATATACCCACTAGCTTAAGGGAATAATCAAGCTGAAAATTTCAGTCTTTACCATATTTTTTCTTTTCTTTTTTCTCTAAATTTCTCGTGGTATCAGAGCACTAGTGGTTCCATAGGTTCTCTCTTCTTCTATGCTGTTTCTGTCTATCACTATTGTTCACTAAACCCGCTTCTATTCGCGCACTTTCTCTTCTCACCACCACTCGTGACACGCTTTTTATCAGAAGAGTCACCCTACCTTTCCGCTCCTGTTGGTGACATCGTTTTCTTGTTCCAGTTTCATCCAATTTTTTGACCTCTAAAGCAGTATTTGTTGCATCTAGTTTTCAGCTCTTTCAACAAATGACCGACATTTCAGGTGCTCTCAAACCCTTTATCTCATCTATTTCTAATTCTCCAGCCATCACTATTGTCAAACTACAAGGTAGTGATAATTATGATTCATGGGCAACATCTGTTGAATTGTGGTTTATAGGACAAGGATATAGTGATCAGTTAGGAAAAAATGCTACTGAGATTGATGAAAAGACTAGGGCTGCATGGATTAAAATTGACGTGCAATTATGCAATTTATTGTGGCATTCTTTGGAGCCAAAATTATTGACCCTTTTTCAGTCTTGCAAAATATGTTACAAGGTTTGGACTTAAGCCTAAGACACTGTATACTAATGATATTCAATATATTTATAAAGTTGTATCTGATCTTATCCATTTGCAGCAAAACTTTCACGATATGGCTAGTTATCTGGGCCAAATTTAAACGTTGAAAGATGAATTTAATTCTCTCATGCCTTTTTCTAAAAGCATTACTAAGTAGGAAGCCCAGCAAGACAAATTTTTTTATGATGATAACCTTGATAGGGCTTCAGGCAGATTTGGCTTCGGTACGAGATCAAATCCTTGCAAGTGTAGTCATTCCTACTCTAGATGAAGTATTTGCTCGATTACTTCGTATCTCCTCAACCAAGACTGAAATTGAGTCATTTGTACTAGCCATACAGAAACATAGCCAGCAAGGAGATAATAGAAAAGGGAAAAGGTCCAAATTTCATTGTACTTACTGAGATGGGTCACACTTGTGACACTTGGGCTTTTCATGGTCGACCACCATGGAATACTCAGTCTAGTCGATCTGCTGCTCATATGATTCAAGGAGATGGGATCCTACCTCTACCAACTACACAAACTCAAGGGTCTAATTTGGTTACATTAACTGGTAATGATTATGATGAATATTTAAGGTATCAAGCATCGAAACAACAATCATCTTCTTCTATGGTCTTTATTGCTCAACCTGGTAATTCTTTTGCTTGTCTAACACAATTTTCATCCAGTGGATCTTAGATCTTTGATTCTGGTTCCTCTGATCACATCTCTAGTAATAAAAACATTTTCTCTACTCTCCACTCTCTATCTATTCCATCTACAATTACCTTAGCTAATAGATCTCAAACATTGATTAAAGGAGTAGGAGAAAGTAAACCTGTCTCTTCTATTCATTTAGTTTCTGTCTTATATGCACCAGAATGTCCCTACAATTTAATTTCCATTAGTAAACTATCCTAACAACCTAACTGTAGAGTCATCTTTGATTCTCATTCTGTTTCTATGCAGGACTAGAGTACGGGGAAGATGATTGGCGAAGCGCATGAGTCGAATGGATTATACCATCTTACTTGTCCTGCAACAACTTCCACCTTTACCGCTGCTCCTTCAGTTGATCTTCTCCATAATCACCTGGGTCATCCTAGTCTCTCCAAATTTCAGAAGATGGTTCCTAGTGTTTCAAAACTGTCTTCCATTTAATGCAAGTTGTGTCAGCTTGGGAAACATACTCGTAGTTCTTTTCCTAAGAGATTAAATAATAGAGCTTCTTTTATATTTGACATTGTTCATTCTGATATATGGGGTCCAAGCCGTGTCAGTAGAAACTTGGATTTTCGGTACTTTGTTACTTTCATTGATGACTATTCTCATTATACTTGGTTATTTTTAATAAAATCTAGATCGGAGTTGTTTGCTATTTTTCAAAACTTGTGTTGAAATTCATAATCAATTTGGAGTTTCAATTAAAGTTTTACGCAGCGACAATTAACGGAAATATATGTCTATTCCTTTTCAACAATTCATGGCTTCTTGGGGAATTCTTCACCAATCTTCTTGTGCATATACCCCTCAACAAAATGGCGTAACCGAAAGAAAGAATAGACACCTCATTGAAACAACCTGAACTATGCTTATCCATCATCATGTTCCACTTTGTTTTTGGGGAGATACTGTCCTAATTGCATGCTATCTAATCAATCAAATGCCCTCATTAGTTTTGCAAAATCAACGTCCTCATTCTATTTTATTCCCAAGACAACCATTTTACCCTCTCTTTACTTGCGTGTTTGGGTGCACTTGTTTTGTTCATAATCATACTCTTGGTAAGGATAAGCTTCATCCCAAAGCTATTTAGTATGTGTTCCTAGGATATTCTCACCTACACAAAGGTTACAAATGCTATCATTTAACAACTAACAAATATTTTATCTCAGCAGATGTAACCTTTTTTCGAGTCATCTCCTTACTTTTCACCGACTACAAACCAAAAAGATATGCTAGAAGCTCTTCCAGTACCCATTTTTCCCATTTCAATCACACCATCACCATCTCCTAAACCATGACAAGTCTACTCTAGAAAATCTATACATACTCCTGATGATCCTGTTATAGGTACAGATAAGATAAATACTCCAAGTGACTCATCTCCTCTACCACCAACTTCTCCAACACCAGTCACGTCCCAAACCGAGGAGCCCACTCCACCTATTGCAATCAAAAAATGTATTTGTTCTTCTCGTAATCTCCATCCTATTTATAATTTTTTGAGTTACCATTGTCTATCTCCTTCATACTATGCCTTTGTATCCAATTTATCTATGTGCCTATCCCAAAAAGTGTTAGTGAAGCACATGGACATACAGGTTGGCAACAGGCTATGGTTGAGGAAATGGATACTCTTCATGCTAATTGTAAAGAAATAAGAATGGAGAGAAATCAATAATTTCATTGATAGTAGAAAACCCTATATATACAATTTTATGAATATAAAATAGGAAACAAATATATAAAGAATAGGAAACAAGACAAACTAGGAAATAAATCTCTACATATCCCTAATTACATAAATCAAATTAAATAAGAATATTATTAAAATATCTTCCAATATCTCACAACACTCCCCCTCAAGTTGAAGCATAGATATCAATCATGTTCAAATTTTTACAGATGTAAAAAATAAAGAGCTCCAAAACCTGTATCACAAAAGGCCTCACACCACACTAGTGTAGACCCAACCAGGTAGAAAATATCATACCAACCGACAAAACCTGTAACACAAAAGGCCTCACACTACACCAATGTAGACCCAACCAGGTAGGAGAAGATGTCATACAATCCGAGGAGAGTCAAGCGAGATATATCGACAACAAATGTCACTCCACAAGGGTGACCCAAGAAATTACATAATTTGCTCTCAAGAGCAGAAAAATGAAATGGATCACTCATTGTGACCCAACTATGACAAAGAGATGCCTACTTAGACATAGCTCTCGAATTGATTTCCAGGTAGGGTTTCACTGGAACTCATAGCTCTGATACCATGTAAAGAAATAAGAATTGAAAGAAATCGATTATTTCATCAATAGTAGAAAGTCCTATATATACAACTCTATGAATATAAAATAGGAAACAAATATATAAAGAATAGGAAACAAGACAAACTAGGAAATAAATCTTTACATATCCCTAATTACATAAATCAAACTAAATAAGAATATTATTCAAATATCTTCCAATATCTCACAACAAGCTCAAATATAAAAGCTCGAATTGAGCTCGAGCATCAAGCTTGTGACAGATTTAAATGAACAGAGTTCGAGCTCATCAAAATTGGCTCAGCTCGGTTCAATAACAACCCTAGCAGTCACTCAGGGAAGTTGCTTTGAGTACTCTTATATTACTCTTTTGCCTCTTGCTTTTTTTGTTTTTTTATTGTTACGTAAATATTATTTATCCTTGTCGGATTGTTGTTGTAGTTAGTTTTACTCAAGCAATATGAATATGCTCTTTGGTTATGAATTATAGTTTCTTATTTGCTATCAATGTCCAGTATTATGCAACTTAAGTCATTTGGTTTGTTTTCCCTTTTTGTTGGGTGGGGACATTGCCATTTTGCTTATACTTCAAATAACACTTTTTTGTTTGCAGAATAGTTGCTATTTAATAGTAATGGGCATTGTTTAAGTGTTGCTTGTTATATAAGAGCTTTTACCACCATAAAGCCTATAAAAGAATCTGCCACAACTAAGAAGCTTCAAGCCTTATTCCATCACTGTCGCCCCTTTTCATGTTTTCTACAACCAATGCCCTTCAAGATTGCAGCTTGTGCAATTAATGGTTGTTTTCACTTGTTAAAGGCAAAGATAAAGCAACAACAACAAGTAGTTCCTTTACTGATCAATAATGACTACAGGACATGACTAATGCTTGTATTTGATGCTTATTAGGTCGATGCTTTTTCTTAATTTTTTTGAATTACTTAATATCTAAGAAATTCTTTAATATATACTACTTTCTTGGTTTCACACTTTTACAAATGATTTGCGTAGCCACGGGCCATTTTCATTACATGGTGGGTTTGACTGCCTAGTTTCCATTACATGCAACCATGACCACTATTTATATCCATGTTTATGCCTTTCTAATTTTTATTTGATGCTTGTGACTTATCTAGGCTTGCCTTACTTTCTTACATTGCAAGAGGTGATGATCTACAAGTTCTAGGTTCTTTGAGTGTGCTGGCTACCTTATTACAGACAAAAGGTTTTGCCATTTTCATCATTCAACATTTGTTGTTATTTTTCCTGATGTTATCTCATAGATTGCCCTCTTTTGTAGAATTAGATGAAACAATGCTAGATGCACTTGGCATTCTGCCACAACGCAAGCAGCAAAAGAAATTGTTACTAGTAAGTTGTAGAACTAGATCTTTTGATGTATTTTGTCAGCAATATAATTTATATATTACTATCATCACTCTGTCAATATTAACCAATAGTACCATGCTCATGTTATTGCTATCAAATTTTATGATTTGCTATACTTGGTCCTTGTTTCTAGTAGAAAATTTTTATCAGAAGCTTTTGAACTACTGATACCTCTTGAGACACAACTCATATTTGGCATACCTTAAATACTTGCTGTGGTTGCCAAACAAGGAAACCATTATTATAATTATTAAAATTAGGTACTTTAAATTTTTGTATTCTTCACAAATGAGATGGGTAATAAAGTTTTCATTATGTTGTCTTAGGGATTTCAATAGGTTCCTCAACCTTTCTTTTCTTTCTTTTGGGCATAAAATTTTATCATTTATTCATTAATTAAGGTAAAGTGCAATTGACCATAAAATTTTTGCTTAGATATTGATTATTCAAGCATTAGCACTATTATTAGTTATTACATTTTTCTTAACACCACATTGACTATTTTTGTAATTTTGATCTCTTTTGTGCTTTAGTTCTGTGCACTATTTTTGTCAAATACAAGCGCAATTAGTTTGACATGTTGATGTTATTAGTTGCTCATTTTAAAATAAGAGAATGATTAACAGTTTTGTGACCTAATCTTTATTCAGTTGGAGTTAGATGTATTAGATTGGTGTTAATTGATTTGTGAATGTGTGTGTGTGTGTATACACATGTATATTTATACTAAATGTAATGGGCGTGGATAGAGAGATGGAAGATATAAATGGGCAAAAAGACACTTAATTCTTTGTAATATTTACGTATGTATTACTTAATTTTAACTATAATACAACAACAAGAAGTCTTGATTTCATGCTAGATGGGGCAGCTATATGGATTCTCTGTATTTTAATCCCCCAAGAATAGTCTTTGTTTAGTCATCCTTTATAATGTTTCTTGAAGATAATTTTTGCATATTGACTGGCTAGGGAGACAAAACTTAATTGTTTCCCTTCTTTTGCAGCAAGCATTGGTTGGTGAGGTCTCAGGAGAAGATCAACTCTTTACTTCAGAAATTGGCTCCATTAGAGATGGTTTTAGTAGTGAGTTTGATGGCTATCTTCAAAAACTGAAGGTAATGTTACTTCAGAAATGGATTCTCTTTTACTTTCTCTCGCTCTTGTCAATAATAGTTAGGATAAAGTTATTACATATTGAGCAATTTGCAGTTTGATTTTGATGATTCAGTTCATGCATCATTAGTGAATTAAGCCATTTTCATTTCATATTCTGAGCAATTTGTTTTGGTTATATGCTCTAAAAACACGTCTATTGATATTGCCTAGCGAGTTAATGCGCTTCACTAATGTTGGTTATTATGATACTCTTGCTTTTCAGGTCTTTGTCCCTTTTAGGCACTTTTAGTTTCGAATTTGACACTATATAAACGGATTTAGATGAGTTTGATGGCCTGATTTAGTATAGGATGAATTACATGGAACTCTTTAAGGTTTATCCATAATGACAAACTTGAACAACATTTTAGGTAAAATGCATCTGTAAGTCTTTAAACTTTTTTTAAATTTTTTATTATTGAGCCCCTATAATTATATACTATTGTATTGGGTCAAGCTCCCATGCTCTTATTTTTTCGAGGGTTAGTTTCACTGGTTGTTCCTTCACTTATCATTTATGCACATCAGTTTTCCTAAACTTCAAACTGCAACAGATAGAGTCCTCAACCATCAATTTGATTCACTTGCTCTCCCTTCATCCATTTACTGTTAAGATCACCATTGATATGCTAAGGTGTCCTGCCATGACGGTTTTATGCAAATGATACTTAAACATTTTTAATTTCACACATTGTCGTTGATCACTTTACAACAATCAGGTCGCAAAACTTAATTTTATAATTAGAGATCTCTAAGCTTCAATTTGTGTGACAAAAATCCTTCTGTCATCCATTTTCCATCCATATGCTGTATTACTTGTCATCTATGTGTCATTTTTAATTGGAAATTTCTTCCCTCATATTTTAGTTTTCTCTCTCTTCTCTAGGTATGTAAGACAAAAGTTTATAGGGGGAAGAAGTTTTATGATAAAAATTGGTGCATGGATGGAGAGCTGAAGTTGTCTTGTCATTGAATAATGGTGTATGTATGGCAAGTGGATGATGGAAGGATTTTTTATATTACGAAAATTAAAATTGAGGGAATTTTTCATTAAAAGTTGAAGTTTGCATGTTATGAAGTACAAAATTTAGTGATAGCAGGTGAATAAAGACATTGACATACCATTCAAACAAGTTGATAAGCCCCAAAATATTTTACTTGTGCATGTAGAAGAGCTGGACAGTAAGGGATGGGCTGATCATTGTTATGGATTTACTGCTATTGTTACTCTGGCCTTAAGAGGGTTGTTCTAGTGTGGACTACTGCTGGTTAAGTGTGTGAGGGCTGTTTCTAGAATAGTGGTTGGGTTGTTGCAGGGTAGTAAAGCGTGTGTTGTTTGTTACTTAGGGTACTGATATGTTAGTATAAATAGTGGGGATTGGAGTAAGGATATTATCTTGAGCATTTTGTATTTAGTCCTTAGTGATTGTGGAGAGTGCAAGCCTCTCGAAAGCTTGTATCCCTTTTCCTTTTGTTCCATTCCAGATTCAATTCAGTTTTCTTTAGTTTCATTCTCTGCTTGATTTCCAGTTCATATCACAGGTCAGCTTGGCATGATACTTGAGCATATTTGTCGGTAAATGGATGGAAAGACAATGAGTGAAATCGAATTGAAGTTGAATGATTTTTGTCTTTGTAGTTTAGGGACAGCACTATGCATAAGTGATAAGTTCTGGGACAACAAGTGAAACTAAACACTTATTTTTGCGATTGGGAAGGACTTTCTAACATATTTTTAATAAAAATATTAAATCAAATTAATTGTGTTGGAATTTTAAAGATAAAACTCCTTAATGATTCAGTTAGCACTATTTTTTTTTTAATAGACAGCTTAAAATATTTAGAGATTGAAAAAAAACATTAGAAAAGAAGAAAATATAAAAAAAAAGGTCCTGGAAACATTATCTTATCTTAATTCAAATTGAGATAAGGTGGTGCTCCAAGCCTTCAATGCTGTTCCTTGCTTTGTTTGGTAAAATCAAATACAAAAATTATCCCAACTTAAAAATAAATAAATGAAAAAAGAAATCCCTTTCTTCTTTCAAAGCTGACTAGTTGCAACTTCAGCTCCTTAAACTACACCAGCAGCCCTCTCCTGCATCCTCTGGGTTGCAATCACCTCATTTCTGCAAATTCTCTTTAGTTTGCAGATCCCAACCATATGCTTGATATGAGAAATGATTTTGAGGTTTTTGTGGAGTAAAAAGGGTGTGGGTGACTTGAATTGGTTTGTATCCACATAAATTTGGACTGTGATTTACAAAATCGAATGCTGTTAAAAAGATGCATAAGATGATAAAAGAATAAATTACAATGACTTTTAACTATAATCTGTTTTACATTTATTTATTTTGAAAAAAGAAAACAGAATGTCGTGAAGGCACTGATTAGAAGAATGTCATAGTCCTAATGACATGCGATTTATCCTAAAACTTTAAATGCTTTTGACATTGTGTCAATACCAATATTCAAGACCATGTTATAAAAACTGTCTTTAGAGATCTCACTTAATTTGTTACACTATGTATCCTCCACATTCTTGCAAGCTGATATCAAAGATTGATGATAATGCTGGCTAAAACTAAAGTTTCTATCAATAGCATATGGTCACGATAGGACCCTGACTCCAGCTGTGATTTGGAGTGACATTTTCTTGCTAGATTACCTACACAAATTTGTTGCACTTTTATCTATTCTTTTGTTTCTTAAAATTTATCCTTTGTTGTTATTGCTGTCTTTTGAGGCACATATTGTATGCTTGAGTCTTGTTTGAATTTGTTATGTAGTCTTTAACTTTTGTACAGTTCTTTAGATCATCAAACTAGTTTTATCTTGATATTTGTTGAATGGGATTGTATATCTGGGACTCATGGAAATCAAGGCTCAGGCACAACTTTCTGAAACTGTGACTTTTTTGAATGGAAGCATTAAGAAAGTTTTAATTTTTGGCAAAATGTTTGTAATTGTGCAGGTTTTTGTTTCTAAAGAAGATTCCATATTGCTGTCTGTTTTCTTTAAAAAGATATTTTTACTATTTTTTTCCTTTTTTTTTTAAGAAAAACAATGATATTTTTCCTATGATCTAATAATATGTTCTTTTTCCTCTCATTGTCTTCAATAGGAGCAGTATGGAGGAGTTTGCTATATTCCAGAGATGGGAACAAGCCCTCGTGCACATAGATTTCAGGTATAAAAATTTTCAAACATTTTTGTGGTTCAATATTGCTGAATCATGTTTTGATCGTCATTTGTCAAGACTATTTGGAGTATGTTCTTTGGTTTGGATGAGAAATTTAATCCACATTACTATGGCCTATTGAAGGGGCCTTTTCCTTCTGGTTTATGATCTTTTTTTGGGGATGGAAGTTTCATTTGCTTCTTGGTTTTTTCTGATTACTGATTAGTTAGGGCCAATACTTAGGGGGAGTATACACCTTGACAGTTATTTGCTTTCAAACTGCATGCATTTTGTTTTGTGCAATTATGTACATATGTTTTTCTTTTCTTGAACGAGATATATCTTCTAGGTGCTTGATGCTTTGGTCAGTCTCTTTTGCCGGTCAGACATTTCTGCGGAGACATTGTGGGATGGTGGTTGGCTTTTGCATCAACTACTACCTTATAGTGAGGCAGAGTTCAATAAAGAGCATTTGAAGTTGCTGAAGGCAAGTATATACTACAATTAATTTTATTTATTTATTTTTATTTCTATGCGGATCCATGTATTAGTAAAAAATTGGTTTAATGAATTGTGATGTTTCATTCTCCTGGTTAATTGGCATCTTTTTGCATACTCGGTTTTTAGTGCTTTAGTTGATAGATGAGCCAGTATCTCGAGCTTCTGTTGATACTTTATCAAGTCGCTGGAACTTAAATTACTTAATTTGTGTATTAGAAAATATTTCAGTATAATAATAGTTGCAAATTACTGATAATTATGTTGCATTGAGTTTGCTGTAAAGTACAACTAATTTAAGAACCCTTCATCTCTGAGTTGGATGAGATAAAATGGGGATTAAACTTAACTCCTGGAAGGGTAATAATTGAAACAAACATAATTCTTTCATAATAACCAATCAAATGATTGGTATCTTTTTGCTGCCATTCTTTCATAACAAATGGCATTTTCCTTTCTTTCAAAATAACCATTTAAATAATTGGTATGTTTTTGTGGTGCAGTTTTTTCATAAGAACTGGAGTTGTACTTTTCTTTTAGGTAGGTTGGTGAATTATTATTATTATTATTTTGTTGGGGGTTGGAGGGGAGGAGGTTTTTATTGTTTGGAGGAAGGGTGGCAGAGGATGTAAGGTGGGTCCACAAATTAAAGACTTTGAGCCTACATATTTTAGGAAGAGATTCAGGCATTGATATATTTTTTCGTTTGTTTTGTTATGGGGTATTGTTATTTATGTAGGGCTGTGGTAAATCTACTATTAAGGACTTCATGTTCTAATTAGTGTCTTCAGGACATAAATTGCCATGCAATTTATTTATCTTGCTTAAGTTGATATTTGGATTATCAAGATTTATCTCAAAGTTTCTGAATCTCGTGTCTTTCCTTGTCTTATTCTTTGTGCTTCAGCATCATAATGTGTTTAATATTTGTTTTTTCATGACTAATTACTCATAGTTAATCTGAAACACACTGAAAATGTGTTTTTAAGGAGTTTATAATGCATTCACATTTATATGATGTCAGTAGATTGTTATCGTATTGGTTTGATCTCAATTTCTTCTACATTTTCCATTTGCCTACTAAGCTTTTTTGTTCCAAATTTTAATTTGATTAGGAGAACTCATGGCTTTCTGATATCCACGAAGGCAGGTTTAATTCATGTGATCATTATCTATCACTAGAAATCAGGAACCCCTGGACCTTTTAACTATTTTTTTTTTTTATGTGTTAGTCCAGGGATTAGGATCTTGCTACATGTTGATTGATTGGGAAATCAACGTCTGAACTGATTTCAGTCATTTCTTCTATTAATCATTCTTCCCTATGACCCACCTTCGATAACATAAAGCTTGCTGGAGTGAACTCTATCATCTCTGAATTTATGAAAACTAACTGGATTAATAAAAACTGTCTTTTACAACTATGAAAACCTCTGCGTAGTAAGGCTGAAGTTTGTGCAAGACTAAGTCCCTACTTGGAATTGCACTTCCTGATGGTGCAAATCATGTCGTGCTTCATTGTTTGGCTTGCTTGGAGTACTGGTTACTGATCCCTTGCATCATTTGAAACTACACAACAGATACGTAATTCTGAATCCACTGCTTCACGCAATCTGGACCAGGGCTGTAGAGTAGTAATTGAGAAAGGGATTGCCCATATACAACTTGAAATGGTTTTAATTTTTAGGGAGGAATGATACTGGTGTTCTGGCGAAACCTGGCCTGTGTGATCCAATCCACCCATCTGTTTGGATGATCACAAACGGAAATACCACAAATGTGGTGAACCATGTAGACCAAAAATAATATCAAAGAATCAAGCCACTGGAAGCGCCAAATAAAGAGGAATAAACATTTTGTTGTTAGGTATAAATTAGGGATGCTTGGATGATGAAATTGTTAGGATTTCGATAATGAATATTCACTCTTATTTTTCTTTACTGTTATTCATTCTATTTTTCTCCAAAATGTTGACACTGTTGCATCTGTATCATTTATGTCTTATACACATACTGCATTTGTTTCTCTACATTCTAGGTTCTATGATGCAAATGGTTGAAGTGAGGCATGTAAAAGTATACACAGCAAACGACGAAAACACTGCATATAGTTTAGCTAAGCAATCTTTTACTTTTAAGATTAATTATTCTTGTCTTGTACTTGTGGACTTCATTGTGAATTTTCATATTCTATTTGTTTCTTGGATGAGCTAGCAGTTATTGTTTGTAACAAAACACTTCTCATGGTACAGGATTCATACAAAAATTGCACTGATGCTGTTATAGAGGAGACTCGAGGCATCTGGCCTGATTTGCTGGTGACAGTCCTCTATGATGAATGGAAAAAGTGCAAAAGAGGTCTATGATGAAAATTCTCATCAATAGATATTGGACTATTTCATGTGTTGCTCATATATTTGAACCTTATATTATTGTACTTACAGCAATTGAAGCTTCTTCCCCTCTGAAAGAGCCGAAGTGCATACTCTTGACTTTGCAAAAGTCTTCTGGTGATGGTAATCAGCCTGTAAATTGAATAAATTTGATTTGGGCTTGCATTTTAATTCTCTTTTTTGAAGTCTTCTTTTGATTGTACTCAGCCTGTAAATGGAATATATTTGGACTCTGCGTGCATTTTCTAGTACTCTTCTTTCCATTGATTATACAGATAAGAGTTGTTCAATGGACATTCATTAGTTATTTTATTTTTATTTTTTTTGCTCACAGTTTCTCTTCCTAGCGGATCATCGGTAATTGCTGGTGAAAGAATGCGCGAGTTAGTGAAGGTAATTTTATTTTGTAAAGTATTTACCTCAATTAAATAAATCTTGTGATAAATCAGATGTCTGTTGACTAGTGTTTTTTATCCTTGAGATGACTCTATGGTTGCTGGTGGAGTTGCTAGCATAGGATCATTTTTAAGAAATAATGTTACTCCATGTTTACCTGGTTTACTGGATTTTATACAGGTGTATATTGTCTATATGTTCTATTCATTCGTAAAAGTTTCTAATATTTATCACACACTTTCCACCTTAGGTGTTTGTACTTCTTCATCAACTTCAAATATTCTCCAGCGGTAGAGCCTTGCCTGAGCAGCCTCCTATATATCCTCCAACTGATGTCCCTGAAAGCTCTCATGCAAGAACATCTGGCCTGGATGTTTCAGGTCCAAAACCAGGCATTGAATTGAAACTTGGTTGGTTTTCCATCTGTTATTTAATGCACTTTATGATGATGATGATGATGTGTGCATTACTTGCATGTGTTTCATTGAAGAGTATCGTTGGCGTGGCAATAGCAATTATCTATATCCTCTTAAAATTTGGTTTTATTTTCTTAGGGGTAGGGGTTTCTTAGAATATGTTATTTTCTTAGAGGTAATAATGTGACAATCATGTGATCAACATTTTAAATCTCTCTGGTCACTGCCATATGCAGTTGATGCTGTGCCTTGTAGGATTGCATTTGAGAGGGGTAAAGAACGCCATTTTTGGTTTCTAGCAATATCTATGGGTACATCTGGGTGGATCCTTCTTATAGAAGAATTACCTTTGAAGCAGCATTTTGGAGTGGTCCGGGTTGTTGCCCCTTTGGCTGGTTCAAATGTATGTATATCCATATTTTTGCTTTATTTTTAATATTAAGATTGCCTAACACTTTTTCTATATCTTTTGCTGTGCACAGGCAAAAACCAGTTGAAGATTTGCATAACTTTGATATTTAGCACTGACCTTTGTATTCTGAGGGTTGACTGGAAATTATCTCACAAATGCTTGATCTGAATCTTTTTTTCTGCCTGCAGCCTAGAATTGACGATAAGCATTCAAGATGGTTACACTTACGCATTCGTCCATCTTCTCTGCCTAATGTTGATCCTGCAAAATTTAGAACAAAAGCTCTGGTTGATGGGAGATGGACCTTAGCATTCAGGAATGAGGAATCTTGCAAGCATGCATTGTCTATGATTGTCGAAGAGATTGAGTCACAAAGCAATGAAGTTAAGAGAAGACTAAAACCACTACTTGATTTACAAGTAGTTGTAGATACTTCAAACCAATCTCTACATCAATCTGAGGTTCTGCCTTCTAGTGCACATATCAATTCATTGTAAGTTATGCAATTGGTTTGAGTTTTGCAATAATAGTTTGCTATATGCTTTGGGTGGGAATCTTTTATTTCTTGTCACCCTTTTGTATATGTTCATAAGGCCACATAGTTATAAGCAAATCAAAAATATAGATTAGCATCCCAACATAGTGCCATTCTTTGTATGTAGTGTAGCTTCATTTGCTGTGATTCTTAGATTAGTGGGGATTTCCTCTCATTCTTTGGTTCTACCAACCTCAGGGTTTATCTTCTTTTCTCCTAATTTTGTAATCTGTACAACATAAATGTATATTTGAGCCTTGTTCATAGTAAAATTTTCGTACAAGCTTTCCATGAAATATGCGGTATCTTCATCTTTCACCCTCCTCCAATCCTCATTAACTTTGTAGGGTTCAGTTTTTTTGCCCATTCATGGTCTTAATGGTTTAAAAATTATGATGTTGTACTTTTTGCAGTATTTTCTATTTTTTATGATCCCTGGTTGGACATCGATTATCTCATTATAAGAATCATGTATTGCATAGTGATAGAGAATAGACAAAATTGCATTTAATAATTAGGTGTTGAATTTTGGCCAAGTACAAGAGAGCTATCTGTGATTGACTTGCTGAGAAAATCAAGATGTCTAGCTAAGCTCAAGTTCAATTTGAACTCAAACCGTATGCATGGGTCTGAACAAAATTTTGGATAGCTTAGGCTTGTTCTGAAGGTAGTTAGAGTTCATTGTGGGTTGAGATAGCTAGAGTGAATGTAAGCCAGCTGACTTCGAAGTTGAGCCACAATTACATGAATCAATTAGGAGATCAAAAAGCATTATAGTTTTCATAAGCTAATTGCTGAATGACTTGTTGCTGAAGATGTTGCGACTTCAATAGGCTTTTTCTTTTATAAGTTAAATGCTAAATCATTTGTTGCTGTAGATATGATTTAATAAGTTTCCTTTACTATCAAAAATAATTCTTCAAAAGTAGGTAAAGAAAGTGGATGTCAGTTCTTAATAATCATGACATCTCTGTATGTGTGGAGACTTGAAAAAGAGAAAAATGCTTGGAATGTCTAGGTAATGTGCTTTTATTTTTACACTTTTTAGTAGTGCATTTGTCATGTAGTAAAAAAAAAAAAGCTATTACCCATTTTCAATTCAGTTATTTTTTTAATGCAAATTAAATTTTCATTCATAAAAAAAAAAAAAAGCTTTTCGTTTTCTACATGAAAAATGCACTAATAAAAAGTGTAAAAATAGGAATCATTATAGTTTGTGGCAGATTTGGTTTGGTATTAATGTGTATTAAAAAATTAAACATAGGAATCATTGATAATACGGTGGCCCATTCTGTCATTCCCTTGTAATAGGCCTTACTTTTAAAAGTAGAGTAAGAACTTTTTTTGTTTAACTATTAATTCAACTTTAATTAACAAGAAAAATAAACATGAAATAATTTCATGTCGCCTGAGGAGAGGACAAGACCCACGTCCGCCGTTTGATGCAATTATGGCTTCATGAGACCTTTTGGTCAAAAGAAACAAAAATTGGCTGCTAGTTTTATGGAGAGCCAATGATGCAATGGACGAATATGATAACAATTTTATTTCTTGGTTGCAACAATAGCTAATCTAACTGAATGGAGTGCGAAACAGTTTTTGCCAAACTCTTTCAATTTAACCAAAAGTAATGAATTTAAATTTTGGGTACGAAATTATTTTTAAATCCTTGTAGAGTGCCTTTCAAAAAATATTTTTTAAATTCTTGAAAAGTGCATTTCAAAAAATGTTTTTGAAGAGCGATTTGGCGTTTTTTAAAATTTTACATGGTACGTTATTCCGATACCATATTAAAAACCATAAAAATTAGCTAATCTAAATGAATAGCTGATGGTAGAAGTCAAAAGACTAGATATGGGTGCCTATTTAACATTAGAAATAGCAATGGTGGGATAAAGTTCTTTGTTTTTTCAAGGAAAAGGTTCTTAAGAAACCTCTGTGGTTAGTGAATTCCACATCTTCTACTCTTATTTGTTCCAATTTTTTTTTAGAGGTATAATCTTTGGTTATATACTTTTATGCCTTCCTTGCTTTTCCCTATTTTAAAATCTTTGGATTGCCAATTCTAAGGTATTTAGTTGCTTCGCTCCTAGCATGTCAATATACTCATCATTACATTGCAATTCATCCTTTTCCTTTTAATCCTTAACTATTAACTCATCATGATTAATTAATTTCTAATGACCAATGTTGATAAATCATAGATAATAAAGAACGAAGCAGCGGAAAACCATAGAGATTCATAGCAATGGCAATTCGTACAAACGGATTGTATTTATGTCGTGTCTTGATATATGCATAACACGATAAAAGTCAATATGAAAACGATACAATAAGCTAATTTTATCTAAAATTTAAACACAAATACGACTTATTTAATAACGGATTAATATGATGCGATATTTTTAACACGATTAATCTATAAAATTAGTATAACACAATTTAGTTAATATGTATATGAGTTATAATGTGTCAAAATAAACGTGTTAATCCAACACGACACGACAAGTTTAACACGATTAACCTATAAATTGGATTGAATTGATATAATATGATCTAAATAATGTACATATGAGTTACGTCGTGTTCTATTAAACGTGTCAACATGACATGACATGATACAAATTATTAACTGATTAAATATATTATTTTCGTATTAGTAAAACACGGTACAACAATTGTGACAAAAATAAATAAATTTCAACCCTAATATTTGCTAGAATAAGGAGTACTATGGGAAACCAATCATTGATAATTAATTTACTCTCTCCACTACTCGCTCCGTTCTAAAATAGATGTTAGTTTAAAATTTTTATTTTTATTCTAGAATAATTGACGTTTTACAATATCAATGTACATTGATTGTTTTTTTATATTCTACCTTTATTTAATAATTGAAAAAAAAAAGAATTTTATTCCTTTTTAGGAATTTATTATAATAATTGGTGAAAATCTTAAGAGTAATATGGTGTTTTTTTTTAGAATAAGTAATATAGTGTTTTATGTATGCATAATGTGCAAAAATTTTAAATGACATCTATTTTGGAATGGAAAGAGTAACCAAAAAAAAAAAAAGAGAGAAAATAATTGCAAGACTATCATGAAGATTGGAATGACCTTCCTGGATGAAAATAATGAAGTTATTTTTTATAGGTCTAAATAAAAATAATGGAGTCCAAATTGATTGATTCATTGTTTTTTTTTTAACCGGAAACTTAAGGAGGAGCTCTTGTTTAGGTTATGCACTAAGTAGATGGATTCAGAACAGCTTTAGCTAAAACAGAGAGACCAAAACACATCCTATTTATGAAAACTGGCACTTACATAAAAGTAGATTTTACAGAAATTTAAAAAAAAAAAAAAAAGTCAGTCCATAAAAGAAACTTGGATTTTCTTAGGTAGAGATGAACCCATATACCCATTCTCCAAAACTATACCATTTTGACCAACAAAACAAAGCCTAACTTCCACACCCTCTTTTCCACCATTTTTAACTGTTTTGAAGCTTGTTTGAAGTATGTCTTTAACCCATCTATCTATCTTACTGTTACTAAACCCACCATATCTATCTATTATCTCTTCTATTACCTTCTCTTCAATGCTAAATGCCCTCCTATTTTCTTCCCCAAACACTTGCTCAAAACATTTGTTCATCTTAGAATATAAAACCTCTCTTATCTCTCTGTGTTGACCATCCTGATTTCGATCGAAAACGAATTTGTTCTTGATCAAATCAAGAAACCCATGTGGAGTTACCAGATCAGACTTTGTCTGGCTCTTCGAATTGCTAGAAATGGAGCTGAACTCCTTTGGGTTTTCTTCATTTTCATAGTCTTCATCTGCCTTGATGTTGAGATCAAGGGTGTTGAAGCTCGACTCTATTGAGAAGCAAATTTTCTTCTTCTTTGCATTTTCAATGCCATCTTCTTTTTCAATCTTTTGATTGCTTAAAGTTTCCCACTCAGTTTTTCTCTTGCCACAATTAGCAGTTTTTGTTTCCTTCACCTCCAACTTCATTTGGATGACAAAATCTTGATTCATCATGAGATCCCCTCCTGTTGTCAAAATGAAGATTGCTTGGCCAATAGTTTCAGTTTCTGCAAATTTTCCAGTTTCAAATCCATCAGTAAGGAATTTTAAGAATTGGGTGTCAGCAAAATCCACATCTTCCACCAAAGCAACAAGCTTTTCTTGGTTTCTTAATGCTCTTGTAATAGTGTCAGAGTATGGAGCTACTTCATTCTCTGTTTTTCTCATGTTCAAGTGAAGTAGCAAATCAGCTGAACCCAAAACGGACTCTGCGACTGCAAGTGCCAATCTTCTTTTCCCCATTGTATCATTGCCTTCAACAATTAACCAAATCCCTTTTCCTGTTGGCTTTGATTCAACCAGAACATCTACTAAAGATTCAATGGCTTCAGATTGCCAAGGCACATTATCTTGCAAGAATTTACACAAATCACTTCTCTTTTTCTTCCATTTCTCTGTTTCAGAGAATAAGGAATTGCCAAGAGCAAGTGTGATTTTGAGTTCCTTGCCTTGAGTGTTCTTTAGAGAATCCAAGTTCGGTTGCTGCTTCTGGGTTCCATTGCCAAAGTTGAAATCAATGGTGCATGACTGCTGTCTTCTGAATTTGGGCACAGAGTTGAAGGTGTAATTAGGTTTCAAACCAGAGTCTGCGAAAGAGATGGATTTTGGCGGCCAATATGGGTATGAAGAAACATATTCATTGCTCCTCCCAATTAGACCTTGACAGCAATTGTTATGGTATAAAGTGGAACCCAAATTCCTTCCTTGATGGTTTAAGCCATGACATAATCCATTCCATTTTCTTCTCAACTCCATTAGTTGATCCTGACCATTTTAATTCAAGAGCTAGGTAAGTTATAAAAATTCATGATTTGCTATATATATATATATATTAATTAAGTTTCAGGGGTAGTTACAGGCTTTGGCCTAGTCAGAAGCTCTCAAGGAGAGTTGGTAGAGGTCTCGGTTTTTAGCCTTCCCAATGACATATTCCCCTTTTCTATAGGTAATTTGTCTAAGGAAAAGAAAGTCGAGGGTAATTTAATTTACCTTTTGATTGGTGTTGGTTGCTTGTGGCTGAAGCCAAGGAGGCAAATTTTTGTTGTGGGTTGATGTGAAGAGTTGAGCTTCTTTTTCAAAGCTGGCTGTGCATTCTGGACAGCAACTTAACTTCTCTTGCTCATCTTTGCCATTGCTAATGAAGGGCTTTGTTTCCACTAGGGGAAATGGGTTTTGAGAGAATGATATCCTTGATTCTTGGATGCTGCAACAAATTAATTTGAGTTTTGTAAATAATGGAGATCAACTCCCTGGTTTCAATTTGAATAAAGCATTGCAAAATTACAAGGTTCAAATACAAATAAAACATATATGTAAAAGGTATGTGCATAGCAGTGTTTAGTTCTCTCTCTCTTTTTTTGTACATAAAAATAAAATGCAAGCCTCAAAAGCTTCCCTTTCAATTACTTCTTTTTCTCTCTCTTCTATATAATTATAATCCTGCACACAAATATCTGAAATATGCATGCATTGGTAAATGCTGACAAAACAAAGCAAAAGCACAAGGACAGTGATTCATTCTGTCTCACCAAACCATACTTTAGTTTTTCAGAAGTGTTTTGTACTCATTGAGACCATAAAGACACTCACCTAAAGTACAAAAGCTAAAATTAAAAGTTTCAAAAACTGACCATCAATGGAGAATCCATGTGTCTTTCAATCTATATACTTGTATATATGCAATGTAATATTATAGAAAATGGAAATTAAATCATAATAATAATAAAGTTAATCAACATTAATAACCTGGAACCATGGAGACTCAACGCAAGTCCACCTGAAGGAACAGAAACAGCTTGAAGTGCCCATTGAATCTCAAGAGGAGGTTGTCTCATTTGGCATCTCATGTATGTCTGATAACTTGCTGTAGCCATTAACCATACTTTGGTGTTTGAGTTACTATAATCAGATACTATTCTTCCCATTTCTCTCACTAGATGATCAACTGGATTATATTCTCCTTCAGTACCAATACCAACAATTTCTTCAACTGTCCATTTCAAATCTCCTGCATATATAATGGCACCCCCTTCTCCATTAATCATGGAATCCACTTTCTTCTTAAGCTGTGTGATATTCATTTCCACATCTTCTTTCTTCATCAATCTTAAGGAAACTGGTGCAAATTGAAATCTTACAAACTGGGTTTGCTTCAATTCTAATGGAACCTCTCCTCTCTCTACCCTTCCCATTAGCTCACTAGCAAGCCCTTCAGTTGTAGAAACACAGTCACCCACTATCACAGTATTCTTTCTTTTCTTGCTTAAGAAAACTTCAAAAACCAACTTAATATCTTCCTTAACAGTGATTGAATCTGCAAGAATTTTCTTCTGAGGGGAAAAAAGAAGTGGGTTTTTCTCAGAAGAATAAGATGAGAAATGGGTTTGCCAGAAAGTTTCAGGATTGATGATCTCTCTCTGGTTTTCAGCAGGAGAAGGAGAACAAGGAGAAGAGAAAACACCAGCAGAAGAAGTGTAACAGTGGAAAACAGAAGAAGCTGAAGAGTCTTCAATATTGTTCTTAACACAAGTACTAGAGAAACCAGCTTCTCTCATAACCCTACTAACACTAGGATCATCTAAAATAGAGGTAATAAGCTGTTCTAACTCAACCTTAATGGTCAAAAGAGGCTGTTGCTGCTGCTGTTCTATGCAGCCTCTTCTCTGATGAGCTTGTGCCCTTTTGAGTGCAGCAATTAGAGCATTAGATAGTGAAGGTTGGCCATGGAGTAAAGGAGGAGTTGTGGGTAACCTATTGAGAGCCACGTTAAAGCAAAGCTCAAGAGCTCGGCATTGAAGAGGATGAGAAGATTGATGAAGAGGTTGAGATTTGAGACAAGCCCTTCTTAAAGGGCTGGATCTTGAGCTAAGTAAAGTAGCAGCAACATGAAGAGGAGTGACCTGAGCATGGCCTCTCCGCCGTGCTAAGCTTAGAGAATGCTTCAAAACTGAAGCAGCCTCCGCTGTGAGGGTCTGCTGGACCGTACAAGTTCCTGAGCGCATTACTTGGCCAAAACCCACCCCCCACACCACCCCCCACGTACGGTTGTTCAAACGGCCACTGGCTCACTTTCTTTCTCAAATCAAAAAATTTTCTCTCCCCCAAAACACACCACACCCCTCTATTTCTAAAATTGAAGCTTTATAGCTTCTACTTAATAACACTCTCTTGAGATTAGAAGAAAAACAGAATCTACCCAACTCTAGTTTTCTCTGAAAAGGGATGATCTTGGTAGAGTTTTCTTTTATTTTCTCTCCCACCAAACACACCACAGGACACCTCTCTATTTCTAAAGAGTAAAGATTGAAGCTTTATAGCTTGTTCTTGCTCTCTATTGAGAATAGGAGAAAAACAGAAACTACCCAACTCTAGTTTTTTTTGTGTTGAGAGAGATCTTGTTAGAGTTTTAGAAGAACTAGAGTAGACAATGCCACCTTTTTTATACTTGTTCTTGTTGTTATAATTTTTCTATTATTATTTTAAAAAAATTAATACATAACTTTTGGTTTTTAACATTGATTGCATTCTCTTTCCTCATGAGTTTTACAGTTAGACTGCACCATCTTTTTATATCTCTATATGCTCTGCTGCTATAAAGCGTACTCTAATATGTCACTTGATTTTTGTTTTGTTTATAATTAGTGTAAATCAAAAAAAAAAAAAGGGTTACTTTTAATAATCATCTTTCTTTTTGTCGGGACTATCAACAATATGAAAATATAACTGCAAAAAGAAATGAATGGCATGATTCACTTATCAAATAAATGTTTTCCTCATGATCATCAAAAGCAGCAAAATAAGATTTCAATCTACCTTAATCTACCAACTTTTGTATATTTATTATATTTTATTTTATTTAAAATAAGTATGCAATTAATTACTATGCAATTATACTTTAAGAGGTGATATAAAATTATAAGTTTTTCCTTCCACTTTATTTTTTTATTTTACTCTTAATCCTATAATGAATATAAATTACTAAATATAGATTGTATTACTACTAATTTACTAGTTTACTGCTGGGTAATTTCTTTTAAAAAATTAAAAAAAAAAAGGGAAAAAGGGGTCCACAGTTCAAAATTTCGCAAAGAGTGATATTTTCCACGTCAGTCTCTTTGAATAGATAGACAAAGCCAGCAGAAATTCAAGAAAAGTAGAAAAGAGGAAAAGGTAAGAAAGAATACGGAGTGGTGTGATGGAGAGAAAAGGGAAAGTGGAATTTTTGTTTTTATTTTCTTTTTTTAAAAATTTTTTTTCATCTTTTTTCCATTTCTAAAAAAATAGTTATTAGAATTTGTTGTTTGCATGTAAATATGTAAAAAAAGATTGCATAATTAGAGAAGAAAAAGAAAAAAGTTGACTCCAATCCTCGTAGAGAGACAGCATTTTATTCCAAAAAGCAACACTCTGTCTGCTATCCTACAACTAAATTATTTCATTTCTCTCCCTTTCCTTCCTGCATTCTGCTCTCAGCTTTTGTCTTAATCTCTTCTCATTTCCAACATCCTCTCTTTTTTGTTCTTTACCATTTTAACCTTTGTAACTTTTTTACCCACAGCCGTTCTCATTTCTATTATGTCCATAACCATAAAGATATGGTTAGTAGAGTTGAATCTAAAAACTTTTTTTAAGATATTCGGTCTGTGTTGTCAATTGAGCCACAATTTTTAGGTCATTTCTATTGTTTTATTTTGACCTAATTTGAAAATTTTGACCTAATTTGAAAATTTGGCATAGACTCCGTTCAAACCAATTCAAATTTTTCAGTTTGGTTTTACAGATAGTTTTACTCACCTTTGATAAATCACACCCCGGAGAGGTTTAGAGCCGAACCAACAATATATATATATATATATACAAAAACTAAACAGAAGCGAAATGTATTATACACCGAACCTAATCGAAATGTTTCGGTTTAATTTGATTCAGTTTAATCGATTTTATAAATTAATTTATTAATTAACATAAATTATAATTATTACCATATTTTATTAATTACAAAAAAAATTAAAATTATTTGTAATAACTTTATCAATTAATATAGATTAAAATCAATTATCATAATTTTATAATTTACCATAAACTAAAATCAAAGTTATGTAAACTAATATAAATTAAAATCAACTATCATAATTTTATTAATTACTATAAAATTAAGATTAATTACCACAAATTAGAATAAATTGTCATAGTTTATAATTTTATCAACTATCATGTAACAAAACTAATTATTATAAACTATAATTTCTTTTATTTTATATAAAAATTAGAATAAATTACTATAAAATTTATAAAAATATATATGTATAAAAAAGTTTGGTCGATTTAATCAATTTTTCAATCGAACGGAATAAATTGAGATTTTCAAAAATAACGGAACTGAATAATCCGAAAACCAAATAAACCTAACCGAATAGGCCGAATTTAATATGATTAGGTTTTCAATTTCGGTTCGATTTTGCTCACTCCTATAATTAACCATTTTTTTCTTTTTAAAAAATCAATTTCTATATATTTGAATTTCTTTTTTGCATCAAATGGTTAAAACACAAACGAGTCAAATAGATTATGTGAATAATCAATTAAGGAATGATTTAATTAGTATTTTTACTTAATAAGAATGGGAGGAGTTCTTAAATTCAAATCTTCTCATCTCCATCCACTAATACTAGCTAAAATTTATCAACTTTATGATGAATGTAAATAAATGACTGTTTATATTATAAAGCGTATCGTTCTAATAAAAAAAATCATGTGAGTAAAAAAAAAATCCGACGCTTTAGTCCGTTCAGCCATCTCTCCCGATTAAAAAGGGGTAATTATTACTATGTTACATTACACAACAAGTAAGGATTGAAAAAAAAAAAGTTTTTTCTACTTTATTACTTTCATAATTTTGCATGTCAAAAAAAAGGGTTGACCCTAAAATTTTTTAATCAATTCGAATTGATTTATTTGTTTCTTTTATCATGGTTACAATAGGATAAAAAATTACAACCTCTGATTTAGTTATGCTCTCCAAATTAGGGTTTTAATTATTTGTTTGGTCATAGTCTATGTGTATATTCTATTAAATTAATTTCATTAATTTCTTTTTAGGTTTTACTTTCACCCAATTATTTCCCATTTAATTTTGCCCTTTCCTTTTGAATTATTTTGCCTTAGTTTACTCAAATTCATATAAAAGATTACTCATCACTCTGCCCAACTTGGTGAGGGATATATAATCTTTACCTTTTATCAGTCAGCTTTTTTTTTTTTTTTTTGGTTCTTTATCCTTGTATTGTGTTTGACCCGAAATATTTATTTTGAAAATATTAACAAAATAAAGAAAAGGAAAACTGATAATGTATTTTTAATTCTAGAAATAGAAATTTGATAGTGGTCATAAGTTATAATTTTGATTCTAAATTAAGACAAATATTACCTCATTTATTAATTTTTTTAAAGTGAGTCTTCCCATGTAAGATATATAGGTATTTAGGATTGTTATTGAATGTCAACGAAACAAGTTTAAAATTTTTTAATTTAATTGTTTAATTGTTTAATTTAATTATTTTTCCTAAATCTATTTTGGAAAACATATTTTTACATGCATGTTTCTCTCCAAAAGTAATTTTTAAAATTCAGAAAATTAAATGCAGTTTTTTGAAAAATATTTTTCTTAAATATAATACTACAGTGGCATATTAAAAAAAACTCTTATTTTATTTTGTTAATTTGTTTAAAAGATCCCTTATTTTATATAAAAAAAAAACTCTTGTTCTTTAAAAAACCCTGATATATCATTTTATTTTTGAATAACATAATTTATTTTTGTTATATTTTCAATAGTCTTTCTACATCTGCGTTTTTAATTAGATCCCTGAATAAAATTTCCAACTCCACCATTAGTTAGCGTCTTTGCTAAAATTTATTAACCTAAATTAGAAACAAATGAGAAAAAAATAATTTGATGTTTGGAAATGTTATAGAGTAAATATTAATTCATATAATATTATAAATAAAATAAAATAAAACTTTATATCTTGTAGGCGTGGCTTACAAAGATGGCATATATAAGGAGTAGATAAAAGATGGAATCAAGGGTTATTTTCCCAAGTTGTTTTATTGCATTAAAAGAAGCCAAAAGAAATTTACTAAAGCCACTACCAAAGGTATGCTTTGATTAAAGCACTTCAAAAGCAATTTCAAAAAATATATAATTTGTATTCATCAATGTCATATTTCATTCTCTCAATATTCATATATGCTACCCCAACAGATGAGATGAAATGGTAAAATTTTTTTTTTTTAACTAAAATTTTGAGTTTGAATTCTAAATATAAAACACTTTTAAAATTTAAGAGAAAATATTTTACTTTTTTAATGGATTTCTCTAGTACAAATCAATATTAGTCACCAATTTTCGGATTGTAGAATAAAATTCAAACTTAAAATTTTATAGTTCTAATTAACATACCAATATATAGTAATTATTAATGCTCAGTTATATCGAATTTATCCAATTTAAACACTCTCTTTATATATAAAATTTAGAATGTATAAAAATATCAAAATGGTGAATATTTTGCTTTGCAATGCAAGATTTTGCTAGAAATTAAGGTTTTTTATAATAATAATTAAAAAGAAAAAGAAAAATGAGGTAGGGGCATCCTTGAATTAGTTTGAAAATTAAATGGAGGAGTCCATATACTTTATGGGTTGTATAATGATAAGGTTCAAAGTTGAGTAATCAATTGCAAACTTTCAACTAAGAAATTATGAAAAAGGTTGAGTGCTTAAATCATTAGAACATAATATTTCAAAGTGAATAGGTTTTCTCTCTTGAGAAGAAAAGGATCCCTTTTTAATATGGAGTAATTGAGAGTAGTCAATTTTTTTTTTCTTTGTTAAATATGAATATGTCTTTCAATTCTTTCGGAGTTTCAATGATTTGGTTTGCAATTTTCCATACAAATTTTCAACAAAGCAAGAAAAAGGAATAAATCTCAAACTACGTTAAAAGGGCACATCTAAGGCCCACATTATAATGCAAAACATCATTCACCACTCTTCTCATATCAGCCAAAATAATTACTCCATTTTGTTTGCATGAGTAATGCTAAATATCTAATATTATTTTCATGCATTTTCACTCCACACTTCTAATCATATGTAGGAAGCTAAGAGAGCTCACAGGAGTTCTGGCTCCCTCAAATCGAATAAAAATTCATTTACATATATATGGGTCCTTTAAAAATTTCAATAACATCCTGCAATATATATATATATATAATCCTACATAAAATCTCTTCTCATCCCTCCAATCAAATTATTCTAACCCTGCTTCTAATGTAAATAAAATATGTATCTCTCTACTTATAAAGCATGTATAGTTTTTATAATAAAAGCATCAATAAATAAGCTCCAATGCTTTATAAGTAGAGAGACATATATTGTTTTGTGTAACCTCAGATATCATCCGTTTTACAATATAAGACTAATCTTGTTTGGAGCTTAGTCATAATTAAGATTCTTCGCTCTCTGTTAGAATATTCCACATCGCTTAATTGTAATTCTAAACTATTACTTATATAATGAGTTTGACAATCATCATTCTTTGAATAGCTTTTGGAAAGAATTAGATCCAAAGTCTATTTATCTACTGAATTTTACACCATCCACAAGAATGTGTTTAGAGGGATTGGAACCTATTGCTTTTTCCGATAAATTCAATTTGTATTGTCAATTGAGTCACAATCATTAAATAAGACACATTTTATTTGCATTGAAAGTATATAGTGAAAAGATTCCTCGTATTTAAATGTGAGCTACTATTTTGTCTTAACAGTTCGATTAATGCTATTTTGTTCAGTTTTATCGGCTTGGTTCAATTGGAAAACCGAAAATACCAAACCGATCACTAAGTGTTATATATAATAATTAGTAAAGCTTGAATAGACTTTCATTAGTGGCATAGTGGAGTCAGGTGATTTGGTATATTATACTAGATCTAGGGTTCGATTTCACATAGTGATATTCTTTTTTTTTCTTTTTATTTTATTTTATGAAATCTTAATTAAATGTAAAATATAATAATAATTAAAAATGAAAATAAAAAATATGAAAAAACTGAGATTACTGGGCCTTGAGCCTAGTGCTTCAATTGAGCACAAATGCAATTACCAACACAACACATTACATCTTTTATTCCAAATTGGAGCTCAATTGTTATATGGTATAATATCCGATTTACTAAACTGAAAATTTTTGGTTCAAGTAGGTTTGATTTTAAAATTAGTTCGGTTAGTAAAATTTCAACAATTCGATTTTTGGAATGCTCACCCTTAGATGTACCCTTGTAGATTGGCTCAACTTCTAGCTCAAAGGTTCGAAAGTTGTAGCACAGCAAGCAAAGATCCTTCGAAGGATTGCAACGGCTAGGGTTTGTTAGAGTGCTTAAC